>NW_025560935.1:0-26129 GCF_020424385.1 Procambarus clarkii | reverse complement strand
GTAGCTACTTCCTCAGCTGCGTGAGGCTGTCCTGGTGACCTGGTAGCTACTTCCTCAGCTGCGTGAGGCTGTCCTGGTGACCTGGTAGCTACTTCCTCAGCTGCGTGAGGCTGTCCTGGTGACCTGGTAGCTACTCCTCAGCTGCGTGAGGCTGTCCTGGTGACCTGGTAGCTACTTCCTCAGCTGCGTGAGGCTGTCCTGGTGACCTGGTAGCTACTTCCTCAGCTGCGTGAGGCTGTCCTGGTGACCTGGTAGCTACTTCCTCAGCTGCGTGACGCTGTCCTGGTGACCTGGTAGCTACTTCCTCAGCTGCGTGAGGCTGTCCTGGTGACCTGGTAGCTACTTCCTCAGCTGCGTGAGGCTGTCCTGGTGACCTGGTAGCTACTTCCTCAGCTGCGTGAGAGCCGCAAATTGCTTTTCATGACAGAGTATCGAAATACTGCCTCAGCAGCCTCCGCTGAGGTTATTATCCTCCTCTTTTCCTATTGTTTTGTTCCTTAGAATCATGTTTCTATTACCGATAATTTTACCGAACTGGATGACATCTTGATTTGACGCATCGAAAGTATTTTATAGCAAAATAATGATCCCAATATGCAGGCGATGAGTCACAATAACGTGGCTGAAGTATGTTGACCAGACCACACACTAGAAATTGAAGGGACGACGACGTTTCGGTCGATTTTCTCAAGTCAATCGACTTGAGAATGGTCCAGGACGGACCGAAACGTCGTCGTCCCTTCAATTTCTAGTGTGTGGTCTGGTCAACAATGATCCCAATATTTAAAGAGTAAGGAAAATATAAAACTAAAAAATATTTCACCATTTAAGTTCTAATTAACATCTCGCAGAAGCATTTCTCATTTTGTTTGAGATTATTAGTGTTTCTATAAATAGTGAGCAAGACTCCTCTAGATGGTGATGAGCGACTTTTCCCTGACCGTAATGTCTCCAGTCAAGCGAAGTGGTTGAAATCTGCGTGAAATTTCAGAATTCCACAACCAAATTCACCAAGCAAGTCTGCCTCATCAATTCCTGAGGGACATGAATCGTTTTAAAAACACAATACGATCTCTTAAACAAAATTTTTCATTAGGTTAATCATACTCTGGAAAAAAAACATCAACTGCATACTTTTGTCAATAAAACAAAGTGCCCCAAAACACTCATAATAATACAGGGGCTCATATTCCACAAAAACAGTGAATGAGGCTCTCACAACTCATCCCTCTGAACACTTGATAATGTCTTAACACATCCTCAATGCGCAGAACGTTATATATATATATATATATATATATATATATATATATATATATATATATATATATATATATATATATATATATATATATATATATATATATATATATATATATATATATATATATGTCGTACCTAGTAGCCAGAACTCACTTCTCAGCCTACTATGCAAGGCCCGATTTGCCTAATAAGCCAAGTTTTCATGAATTAATGTTTTTTCGTCTACCTAACCTACCTAACCTAACCTAACCTAGCATTTTTTGGCTACCTAACCTAACCTTACCTATATATATAGGTTAGGTTAGGTTAGGTAGGGTTGGTTAGGTTCGGTCATATATCTACGTTAATTTTAACTCCAATAAAAAAAAAATTGACCTCATACATAGTGAAAAGGGTAGCTTTATCATTTCATAAGAAAAAAATTATAGTAAATATATTAATTCAGGAAAACTTGGCTTATTAGGCAAATCAGGCCTTGAATAGTAGGCTGAGAAGTGAGTTCTGGCTACTAGGTACGACATATATATATATATATATATATATATATATATATATATATATATATATATATATATATATATATTATATATATGTATATATATATATATATATATATATATATATATATATATATATATATATATATATATATATATATATGTCGTACCTAGTAGCCAGAACGCTCTTCTCAGCCTACAATGCAAGGCCCGATTTGCCTAATAAGCCAAGTTTTCATGAAATAATTGTTTTTCGACTACCTAACTTACCTAACCTAACCTAACCTAACTTTTGCGGCTACCTAACCCAATCTAACCTATAAAGATAGGTTAGGTTAAGTTAGGTAGGGTTGGTTAGGTTCGGTCATATATCTACGTTAATTTTAACTCCAATAAAAAATAATTGACCTCATACATAATGAAATGGGTAGCTTTATCATTTCCCAAGAAAAAATTAGAGAAAATATATTAATTCAGAAAACTTGGCTTATTAGGCAAATCGGGCCTTGAATAGTAGGCTGAGAAGTGCGTTCTGGCTACTAGGTACGACATATATATATATATATATATATATATATATATATATATATATATATATATATATATATATATATATATATATATATATATATATATATATGTCGTACCTAGTAGCCAGAACGTACTTCTCAGCCTACTATGCAAGGCCCGATTTGCCTAATAAGCCAAGTTTTCATGAAATAATTGTTTTTCGTCTACCTAACCTACCTAACCTAACCTAACCTAACTTTTTCGGCTACCTAACCTAACCTAACCTATAAAGATAGGTTAGGTTAGGTTAGGTAGGGTTGGTTAGGTTCGGTCATATACCTACGTTAATTTTAACTCCAATAAAAAAAATTGACCTCATACATAATGAAATGGGTAGCTTTATCATTTCATAAGAAAAAAATTATAGAACATATATTAATTCATGAAAACTTGGCTTATTCGGCAAATCGGGCCTTGCATAGTAGGCTGAGAAGTGCGTTCTGGCTACTAGGTACGACATATATATATATATATATATATATATATATATATATATATATATATATATATATATATATAATATATATTATTAAATATGACCGAAAAAGTAAGATTAATAATTCTAACACGAATTTTCTCAATCTTTCGTACATTACGCTTCACTGTTGGAGGTAAATAAAAAATCACTTCTCCAAAATTCATTTTTATTTCTAGTCTGACGCGACACGGGCGCGTTTCGTAAAACTTATTACATTTTCAAAGACTTCACAAATACACAACTGATTAGAACTTGCGTTTCCCTCATTTTATATCTACATTTGAGTGAGGTGGGAAGGGTGATGTGGCATTACATTTGAGTGAGGTGGGAAGGATGATGTGGCATTAACACAAGACAGAACACTAGAGGATATTAATAGGGTATTAAAAGTATCAACACAAGACAGAACAGAAACAATGGGTATTGAATAGAAGTGTTTGTAGAAAGCCTATTGGTCCATATTTCTTGATGCTTCTATATTGGAGCGGAGTCTTGAGGTGGGTAGAATATAGTTGTGCAATAATTGGCTGTTGATTGCTGGTGTTGACTTGTTGATGTGTAGTGCCTCGCAAACGTCAAGCCGCCTGCTATCGCTGTATCTATCGATGATTCTGTGTTGTTTACTAGGATTTCTCTGGCGATGGTTTGGTTATGGGAAGAGATTATATGTTCCTTAATGGAGCCCTGTTGTTTATGCATCGTTAAACGCCTAGAAAGAGATGTTGTTGTCTTGCCTATATACTGGGTTTTTTGGAGCTTACAGTCCCCAAGTGGGCATTTGAAGGCATAGACGACGTTAGTCTCTTTTAAAGCGTTCTGTTTCGTGTCTGGAGAGTTTCTCATGAGTAGGCTGGCCGTTTTTCTGGTTTTATAGTAAATCGTCAGTTGTATCCTCTGATTTTTGTCTGTAGGGATAACATTTCTATTAACAATATCTTTCAGGACCCTTTCCTCTGTTTTATGAGCTGTGGAAAAGAAGTTCCTGTAAAATAGTCTAATAGGGGGTATAGGTGTTGTGTTAGTTGTCTCTTCGGAGGTTGCATGGCTTTTCACTTTCCTTCTTATGATGTCTTCGATGAAACCATTGGAGAAGCCGTTATTGACTAGGACCTGCCTTACCCTACAGAGTTCTTCGTCGACTTGCTTCCATTCTGAGCTGTGGCTGAGAGCACGGTCGACGTATGCGTTAACAACACTCCTCTTGTACCTGTCAGGGCAGTCGCTGTTGGCATTTAGGCACATTCCTATGTTTGTTTCCTTTGTGTAGACTGCAGTGTGGAAACCTCCGCCCTTTTCCATGACTGTTACATCTAGAAAAGGCAGCTTCCCATCCTTTTCCGCCTCGTAAGTGAAACGCAGCACGGAACTCTGCTCAAATGCCTCCTTCAGCTCCTGCAGATGTCTGACATCAGGTACCTGTGTAAAAATGTCGTCAACATACCTGCAGTATATGGCCGGTTTCAAGTTCATGTCGACTAAGACTTTTTGCTCGATGGTACCCATGTAGAAGTTTGCAAACAGGACACCTAGGGGAGAACCCATGGCGACCCCATCTACTTGCTTATACATGTGCCCATCCGGGCTCAAGAAGGGTGCCTCTTTAGTACAAGCTTGGAGTAGTTTCCTCAGAATACTTTCTGGCATGTCAAGAGGAGTACAGACTGGATCACGATACACTCTGTCGGCTATCATTCCGATTGTCTCGTCCACAGGTACGTTGGTAAACAGCGATTCCACGTCCAACGAGGCTCTTATCCCTGTGGCCCGTGCGCCCCGCAGTAAGTCCACAAATTCCTTTGGAGACTTCAGGCTGAAGGCGCAAGGAACATAAGGAGTCAGCAGGCCGTTGAGTCGCTTCGCCAATCTGTACGTGGGTGTGGGTATCTGGCTAATGATTGGCCGAAGTGGGTTTCCAGGCTTGTGAGTCTTGACATTTCCATACGCATATCCAGGTTTATATTCCCCAATGATCTTTGGCAGGTGGAGTCCGGATTTCTTGGCGTTCACAGTTTCGATCAGTTTGTTGACCTTTGCTTTTAATTCGGCTGTAGTGTCCTTCGTTACCCTTTGGAACTTAGTTTGGTCAGAGAGTATGATGTTCATTTTCGCCAGATATTCGTCTTTTTTAAGAATGACATATATTGGCGACTTGTCACCTCTCCTGACAACTATCTCCTTGTGGCCTGCTGACTCCTTATGTTCCTTGCGCCTTCAGCCTGAAGTCTCCAAAGGAATTTGTGGACTTACTGCGGGGCGCACGGGCCACAGGGATAAGAGCCTCGTTGGACGTGGAATCGCTGTTTACCAACGTACCTGTGGACGAGACAATCGGAATGATAGCCGACAGAGTGTATCGTGATCCAGCCTGTACTCCTCTTGACATGCCAGAAAGTATTCTGAGGAAACTACTCCAAGCTTGTACTAAAGAGGCACCCTTCTTGAGCCCGGATGGGCACATGTATAAGCAAGTAGATGGGGTCGCCATGGGTTCTCCCCTAGGTGTCCTGTTTGCAAACTTCTACATGGGTACCATCGAGCAAAAAGTCTTAGTCGACATGAACTTGAAACCGGCCATATACTGCAGGTATGTTGACGACATTTTTACACAGGTACCTGATGTCAGACATCTGCAGGAGCTGAAGGAGGCATTTGAGCAGAGTTCCGTGCTGCGTTTCACTTACGAGGCGGAAAAGGATGGGAAGCTGCCTTTTCTAGATGTAACAGTCATGGAAAAGGGCGGAGGTTTCCACACTGCAGTCTACACAAAGGAAACAAACATAGGAATGTGCCTAAATGCCAACAGCGACTGCCCTGACAGGTACAAGAGGAGTGTTGTTAACGCATACGTCGACCGTGCTCTCAGCCACAGCTCAGAATGGAAGCAAGTCGACGAAGAACTCTGTAGGGTAAGGCAGGTCCTAGTCAATAACGGCTTCTCCAATGGTTTCATCGAAGACATCATAAGAAGGAAAGTGAAAAGCCATGGAACCTCCGAAGAGACAACTAACACAACACCTATACCCCCTATTAGACTATTTTACAGGAACTTCTTTTCCACAGCTCATAAAACAGAGGAAAGGGTCCTGAAAGATATTGTTAATAGAAACGTTATCCCTACAGACAAAAATCAGAGGATACAACTGACGATTTACTATAAAACCAGAAAAACGGCCAGCCTACTCATGAGAAACTCTCCAGACACGAAACAGAACGCTTTAAAAGAGACTAACGTCGTCTATGCCTTCAAATGCCCACTTGGGGACTGTAAGCTCCAAAAAACCCAGTATATAGGCAAGACAACAACATCTCTTTCTAGGCGTTTAACGATGCATAAACAACAGGGCTCCATTAAGGAACATATAATCTCTTCCCATAACCAAACCATCGCCAGAGAAATCCTAGTAAACAACACAGAAATCATCGATAGATACAGCGATAGCAGGCGGCTTGACGTTTGCGAGGCACTACACATCAAGAAGTCAACACCAGCAATCAACAGTCAATTATTGCACAACTATATTCTACCCACCTCAAGACTCCGCTCCAATATAGAAGCATCAAGAAATATGGACCAATAGGCTTTCTACAAACACTTCTATTCAATACCCATTGTTTCTGTTCTGTCTTGTGTTGATACTTTTAATACCCTATTAATATCCTCTAGTGTTCTGTCTTGTGTTAATGCCACATCATCCTTCCCACCTCACTCAAATGTAATGCCACATCACCCTTCCCACCTCACTCAAATGTAGATATAAAATGAGGGAAACGCAAGTTCTAATCAGTTGTGTATTTGTGAAGTCTTTGAAAATGTAATAAGTTTTACGAAACGCGCCCGTGTCGCGTCAGACTAGAAATAAAAATGAATTTTGGAGAAGTGATTTTTTATTTACCTCCAACAGTGAAGCGTAATGTACGAAAGATTGAGAAAATTCGTGTTAGAATTATTAATCTTACTTTTTCGGTCATATTTAATAATATATGTCTACAGGAAAGACTGCTACCAAAATATATATATATATATATATATATATATATATATATATATATATATATATATATATATATTAGTATATTTTGGTAGCAGTCTTTCCTGTAGACATATATTATTAAATATGACCGAAAAAGTAAGATTAATAATTCTAACACGAATTTTCTCAATCTTTCGTACATTTCTTTTCACTGTTGGAGGTAAATCAAAAATCAATTCTCCAAAATTCATTTTTATTTCTAGTCTGACGCGACACGAGCGCGTTTCGTAAAACTTATTACATTTTCAAAGACTTTAGTTTACAAATACACAACTGAATAGAACTTACGCATCTCCGATTTTGTTTTTATATCTACATTTGAGAGAGGTGGATGGGGTGAGGTGGCATTAATAGGGTATTAATTTCATCAACACAAGACAGAACAAGAGGTGGCATTAATAGGGTATTAATTTCATCAACACAAGACAGAACACGAAACAATGGGTATTGAATAGAAGTGACTGTAGAAAGCCTATTGGTCCATATTTCTTGATGCTTCTATATTGGAGCGGAGTCTTGAGGTGGGTAGAATATAATTGTGCATTAATTGGCTGTTGATTGCTGGTGTTGACTTCTTGATGTGTAGTGCCTCGCAAACGTCAAGCCGCCTGCTATCGCTGTATCTATCGATGATTTCTGTGTTGTTTACTAGGATTTCTCTGGCGATGGTTTGGTTGTGGAAAGAGATTATATGTTCCTTAATGGAGCCCTGTTGCTTATGCATCGTTAAACGCCTAGAAAGATATGTTGTTGTCTTGCCTATATACTGGGGTTTTTGGAGCTTACAGTCCCCAAGAGGGCATTTGAAGGCATAGACGACGTTAGTCTCTTTTAAAGCGTTCTGTTTTGTGTCTGGAGAGTTTCTCATGAGTAGGCTGGCCGTTTTTCTGGTTTTATAGTAAATCGTCAGTTGTATCCTCTGATTTTTGTCTGTAGGGATAACGTTTCTATTAACAATATCTTTCAGGACCCTTTCCTCCGTTTTATGAGCTGTGGAAAAGAAGTTCCTGTAAAATAGTCTAATAGGGGGTATAGGTGTTGTGTTAGTTGTCTCTTCAGAGGTTGCATGGCGTTTCACTTTCCTTCTTATGATGTCTTCGACGAAACCATTGGAGAAGCCGTTGTTGACTAGGACCTGCCTTACCCTACAGAGTTCTTCGTCGACTTGCTTCCATTCTGAGCTGTGGCTGAGAGCACGGTCGACATATGCGTTAACAACACTCCTCTTGTACCTGTCTGGGCAGTCGCTGTTGGCATTTAGGCACATTCCTATGTTCGTTTCCTTAGTGTAGACTGCAGTGTGGAAACCTCCGCTCTTTTCCATGACTGTTACATCTAGAAAGGGCAGCTTCCCATCCTTTTCCATCTCGTAAGTGAAACGCAGCACGGAACTCCGCTCAAATGCCTCCTTCAGCTCCTGCAGATGTCTGACATCAGGTACCTGTGTAAAAATGTCGTCAACATACCTGCAGTATATGGCCGGTTTCAAGTTCATGTCAAGTGTTTTCGTGTTCTGTCTTGTGTTGATGAAATTAATACCCTATTAATGCCACCTCTTGTTCTGTCTTGTGTTGATGAAATTAATACCCTATTAATGCCACCTCACCCCATCCACCTCTCTCAAATGTAGATATAAAAACAAAATCGGAGATGCGTAAGTTCTATTCAGTTGTGTATTTGTAAACTAAAGTCTTTGAAAATGTAATAAGTTTTACGAAACGCGCTCGTGTCGCGTCAGACTAGAAATAAAAATGAATTTTGGAGAATTGATATAATAGGGAGAGGCCTAGGGGACGGACGTGTGGCGGAGGAGCTGCTGCCTTCTCAGCCATTACCCGGAGACATCTTGGCCTCACCGTACCAAGACTCAACCATATTCACCGTGAATACACCAAGCAGACGTGGGAGTGGACGGAAGTGCCTACGGTGTACCATCTATGTGAAAACTTATCAAAACAGGTGGGTTGGCAGTGTGGAGTCATGGAGGCTGTAGTGAGGGGCCAGGATGGACCCTGCAGGCCTCCCATAGTGAGGGGAGGTGGGGGGTGAGTGAGGGGTGTTGTGTGGTCAGGAAAGAGAGGTGGGGGTTACGCGTGTGCCAAACAGTGTTTTGTGTTTTTCTTTTTTGAAAGTTTTGCTGAACAAGTTACGTTGTCAGCGATAATTGGCGCAACATATCTATCATATTGTGAGTACATCACTCGTGCAGTGAGTCAGATTACAAGTGTGTGATTCATTCATTATTGTGCAGTGATATACGGGGAAATTATACCAGTGTTAGTGTCGCCCTGACCCCCGCCCCCACCCAGCGCCCAGGCCGGGAAGTACCTGCTCTTCCCCCTCCTACCCACCCCACCACGTCGCCTCCCCACCCACGAGGCCACCTTGCCACCCGCCCATAGAAGCCGGGAGGCTCCCATGTGTGTCTACGCTACCCACCCACCCAATGTATACCCACATATTGTGTAGTGGGTGTATACCCACACTTTGTATAGAGGTGGTATATGTATTACCACTCACCTGAGTAGTAAGTGCCACGGCCAGCTGATCACCCCCCCAGCCTCCAACCGCCGCCCACCCTCCAGTCTCCACCCGCCGTCCACCTTCCCGCCCAGCCCCCGCCCAGCGCCAGCCCAGCGCCCGCCCATGTCGCAGCTCCCAACAGATAGCCAGGCTTCTCCAAGCCAAGATGAGCCATCAAACAGGGGTAGACAAGGTAGATGTCAGACGTGTGACCGGGTATGCTATATCCGGTTGAGTGACGATAATGTGCGCATTCATTACCACAACGGAGCCAGGTGTTTGGGTTCTGGGCGCCCTCCCAGGGAGAACACCAATCAACAGCCCACACCGCCCGTAAGGCAAAACACCTCCCAGACCTTCATTCCCACAGAAAATTTATTAGAAGCTATCAAAGCAACATCGGCCAGAACCTTGCAACACATCCCTAAAGCAGCCCGCCCCCATGCAGCAGCCAAATTATCTGCCCTCCTGAGAAAGGTCAACGACTCTCCTGGAACGACCCAAGCATGGCACAACCTCCTAATGTTTGGCAACATATGTCTAGCCACCCCTGCAAGGAGAGACAAAACCTTAGCTGCCTCAGTCATCAAAGCTATAAATGATTTTCCCAGGGAGGACAACCAGGTGCGCCTTCCCACTCGCGCGAGAAACACCCACGGCAGGAAGAGCAACAGTGGCATATCCGAGACATCAAAAATCAGAACATCAGTCACTAAGAAAATAGAAGAAGGAAACACTATTGGCGCAATACGAGTCATCACCAGTGAGGACTCAATTGCCGACAGAGATGCCGCAACATCTCAAGCCCTAAGGGAGAAACACCCACCCAGGGCTCCGCGTGAGGACGACATTGTACAAGTGGGGGCTGCCGGAGCAGAACCTCTCTGGGTGGGTGAATCTGTGGTCCATAAAGCAGCCATGTCCTTCCCTACAGGATCAGCAGGTGGGTTCACAGGACTAAAACCCAACCACCTCAAGCAAATGCTCAACCCTGCACTGGGTGACATTGCAAAGAACCTCTTGGTGGAACTAACCAGATTCACCAACACATGTCTAGCTGGCAACATACCAGTGTCCATAAGACCTATCTTTTTTGGAGCATCTCTCTGTGCTCTAAAGAAAAAGGATGGATGGATCAGGCCAATAGCTGTGGGCAATTCTCTCCGGCGTCTCGTCGCAAAGGCAGCTGCAAGAACAGTTAGTGATGCAGCGGCCAACATGCTGAAGCCAAAACAGCTCGGGTTTGGCATTCCACAAGGGTGTGAGGCGGCAGCCCATGCAGCTCGAGCCTTCATCGCCAACATCACAGACGAAAAGGCCCTTATCAAGCTAGATTTCAAAAATGCCTTCAATTTGGTGCGGAGGGATGCTGTACTCCGTGCGGTTCATAGTCATTTCCCTTCCCTCTACCCTTTTGTACATTCATGCTACAGTATGGATCTTAGGCTACTTTTTGGCGAACATGAAATTGACTCGCGAGAAGGCGTCCAACAGGGTGACCCCCTCGCTCCTCTCCTTTTCTGCTTAGTCATCAAACAAGTCACAGAGGTCCTGTCCAGCGAGCTTAACATCTGGTTCTTGGATGATGGTACCCTAGCTGGTTCCCAAGACTCCCTCCTGGAGGACATCAGAAAAATCCAGGAGCAAGGTGCAGTTTTAGGCCTCACCCTGAACCCTTCTAAATGTGAAATAATATGTTCCAACCAGGGCATCGTAGAGAGAATAGAGGGTCTTCTGCCAAATATCCATAAAACTAAACCTGAAGACAGCACACTCCTAGGAGCTCCCCTGGGGTTGAAAGCCATCGATGAGGTCCTTGATAAGAAAATCGCCGACCTTATGAGGATGGATGGGAGGATTGAGGATATTGATGCTCATGATGCACTCTACCTCATCACCAGATGTCTGTCCCTCCCCAGGTTAACCTACTTTCTGAGGTGTTCACCATCTTACAGTAGCCAAAAACTAAGTGAGTATGACCGGTTACTGAAATCAATGCTAGAAAAAGCCCTTAACCTCTCTCTCGATGACCTACAGTGGAAACAAGCCTCTCTTCCCGTAAGACTTGGGGGCCTCGGAGTTCGAACAGCAACGCAAATCGCTGTTCCAGCCTTCCTGTCCTCCTTATCAGCATCCGACGACCTTGTGAAGGAAATTCTACCTGCCCACTTACATCAGCTGGCAGGTGTACATGATCCCAATTTTACACGCTGTGCCACAGAGTGGGCCTCTCGTGCAGGCCAATCACCTCAACCACCATCCCCAAAATCCCACAAGCAATCCAGCTGGGATGGTCCCATTGTAGACCAAGTTGCTGCAGAGTGCCTGGGTGCTGCAACAACACAACACGACATTGCTCGCCTCACAGCAGTAGCAGCACCACATGCAGGGGATTTCCTGTTAGCAACCCCAATGTCGGCAACTGGCACGCGTCTCACACCACACGCCCTCCGAATTGCTGTGGCCCTCCGCCTTGCTGCCCCAATCCACACCAGATATAGGTGTATTTGCGGCGAGGTGGTGGCTGACAGGTACGGTCACCATGGCCTACTCTGCCAAAGCACAGGGGGATGGCACTCGAGGCACAGTGAAGTTAAGGACATCATCAAGAGGAGCCTCACCACAGCTGGATGCCCAGCTGAAAGAGAGCCCCGTTACCTAACGCCCCGTAACTCTGATGCTCTTATTGGTCGCCCGGATGGTATCACAGTGAACCCCTGGAAGAATGGCAAGCAGTTGGTATGGGACTACACGTGCGTATCAACCCTGGCTAACACCTACATTAACCTCAGTGTTGCACAACCAGGTGGCGCTGCCACCCACAGGGAAGCAGCCAAATCCCGTAAGTATAGAGAACTGGATCACCACTACAATTTTGTCCCCATTGCTTCTGAGACGCTCGGCGCCTGGGGTAAAAGTGCTACCAGTTTTTTGAAGGAACTGGGTTCTAGGCTCATTGAAACAACAAGGGACCCAAGAGCTGCAAGCTTTCTTTTCCAGCGCCTCAGTGTGGCGATACAGAGGGGAAATGCGCACTGCATCCAGGGTTCCTGCCCGCCATCTGAGGAGCTGGAGGAACTCGACAACCTATGACAACCATCTTTGTAACCCATATGTAACTCCTTTTTTGTAACAAAGTTCAAATAAAGTAAATATATATGTGTACATTCAAAAGAATGGGGGTGGTAGGAGAAGATAATATTAGTGTTCAGTGAGAAACCACAAGATCTCCTCTGAATACTTTTTATTTTCTTCTCCAAGGCTATGGGTCCCCACATTGGCACCAGAGGTGGTACCCTCACAAACTTTTTAAAAAAAAAAATATATATATATATATATATATATATATATATATATATATATATATATATATATATATATATATATATATATATATATATATATATATATATATATATATATATATATATGTCGTACCTAGTAGCCAGAATGCACTTCTCGGCCTACTATGCAAGGCCCGATTTGCCTAATAAGCCAAGTTCTCCTGAATTAATATATTTTCTCAATTTTTTTTCTTATGAAATGATAAAGCTACCCATTTCATTATGTATGAGGTCATTTTTTTTTACTGGAGTTAAAATTAACGTAGATATATGACCGAACCTAACCAACCCTACCTAACCTAACCTAACCTATCTTTATTGGTTAGGGTAGGTAAGGTAGCCGAAAAAGTTAGGTTAGGTTAGGTTGTCGAAAAGCAGTTAATTCATGAAAACTTAGCTTATTAGGCAAATTGGGCCTTGCATAGTAGGCTGAGAAGTGCGTTCTGGCTACTAGGTACGACATATATATATATATATGTATATATATATATTTATATATATATATATGTATATATATGTATATATGTATATATATGTATATATATGTGTATATATATATGCATCTGATATACAGGATCCCTTAACCACTCGACCAACACGACCGGACAAAAGAGGATGGTAGTCGATGGCTATTTCCATCCCCCCGCCGGCAATCGGTTTGTAATCATGGGTATGGTATTTTATCAAACTATCTCATTCTTTGGGGCACATGTGAGGAATACAAATGCAAACAAGCCTGAACGGTCTCCAAGCCACTTAAAACTCACACCCCAGATGTGACTCGAAGCCATACTGCCAGAAGCAGTGAGTTTATCAAATCACCTCATTCTTTGGGGCACACGTGAGAAACACAAATGCAAACAAGCCTGAATGGTCCCCAGGACTATATGCAACTGAAAACTCACACCCCAAAAGTGACTCGAACCCATACGGCCAGTAGCACTCTGCTGGCGTACAGGATCCCTTAACCGCTCGACCAACATTCAGGCTTGTTCGCATATATATGTATATATGTATATATATATATATATATATATATGTCGTACCTAGTAGCCAGAACTCACTTCTCAGCCTACTATGCAAGGCCCGATTTGCCTAATAAGCCAAGTTTTCATGATATAATGTTTTTTCGTCTACCTAACCTACCTAACCTAACCTAACCTAGCTTTTTTGGCTACCTAACCTAACCTTACCTATATATATAGGTTAGGTTAGGTTAGGTAGGGTTGGTTAGGTTCGGTCATATATCTACGTTAATTTTAACTCCAATAAAAAAAAATTGACCTCATACATAGTGAAAAGGGTTGCTTTATCATTTCATAAGAAAAAAATTATAGTAAATAAATTAATTCAGGAAAACTTGGCTTATTAGGCAAATCGGGCCTTGAATAGTAGGCTGAGAAGTGAGTTCTGGCTACTAGGTACGACATATATATATATATATATATATATATATATATATATATATATATATATATATATATATGTATAATTTTTTTTTTTTTTTTTTTGCAACTGAAAATTATGTTTCATTACAGAAAACTATGATCGAGCACTCATAGCACCAAGGAGGCCCCATAACACTCATGCTAATCCTGTATAAGATTTCACAGCCCTTTGATGCTGTTTTGATATATTTGTTTAATATCTCAATCGGTTTGTGACTTACAACTGTCAACTCCTTGTAAATAATTGACAGACTTAAGGAGCTTCTAATTCCTTGAGGTCAAGTGAGTCTTAAGTAACGAGTGACAACCGCTATCTGGCCTTCTCGATCGCCTCAAGTTTAATAGTTTACGGTTTGTGTTATCCATCCGACTCCTCTGTGCTGTCCATCCGGCACTTCTGCAGTTGGCGGTCTCTTGAATGAGGCGTCTCTGGGGCACTTAGTAGTCCTTGTTGGTTACTTGGGCTCAACACATTTTCTTGCAATACCTCTAAGGGTATGCCACTGTTTACCACCTTTGAGGAACGAAGCTTCAGGAAGCACTGTGATGAATTATTTAAGGCTTATTTGTGGCAAACAGATGCTTTTGTAGCTCTTTACTTTGTTACAACGATTTCCTGGCATTAACATCTGCCGACAACTGTGATTCAGACGACTTCAGCCAGTTTGAAGTCCCTGTGATCAACACTTCGTCATAATGCCACTAAATAAATACATATATTTCAGGATTGAATTGTCTAGTTTGGTAATTATTCGTCAAGGTGCATTAATGCACGGCACACAGTTTTGTAATTGCTACACTGTACACTGCTGCACTGTGCACTGCATGGAATGTACACTGTTGCACTGTAATTGCTTCACAGTATCCTGTAGTGCCGTTCACTGCGGTGATTTACACTTATGCTGGGAAACTTTCAGACGTCTCTAGTTCCCGTGACCATGGCCGCCATCAGACCCGTGACCATGGCCGCCATCAGACCCGTGACCATGGCCGCCATCAGACCCGTGACCATGGCCGCCATCAGACCCGTGACCATGGCCGCCTCCAGACCAGCCCGTCCTCCTAAGGTTTACCAACGTCCAGAAAACGGTCAGAGTAAAGTGTCCTCTTCTTACCTGCCAGAAGACACCCCTGGTTCCCATGGTCAAGGCTGGCCTCAGACACCCCTGGTTCCTGTGGTCAAGGCTGGCCTCAGACACCCCTGGTTCCTGTGGTCAAGGCCGGCCTCAGACACCCCTGGTTCCTGTGGTCAAGGCTGGCCTCAGACACCACTGGTTCCTGTGGTCAAGGCGGGCCTCAGACACCACTGGTTCCTGTGGTCAAGGCCGGCCTCAGACACCCCTGGTTCCTGTGGTCAAGGCTGGCCTCAGACACCACTGGTTCCCGTGGTCAAGGCTGGCCTCAGACACCACTGGTTCCCGTGGTCAAGGCTGGCCTCAGACACCCCTGGTTCCTGTGGTCAAGGCTGGCCTCAGACACCCCTGGTTCCTGTGGTCAAAGCTGGCCTCAGACACCCCTGGTTCCTGTGGTCAAGGCTGGCCTCAGACCCCCTGGTTCCTGTGGTCAAGGCTGGCTTCAGACACCCCTGGTTCCTGTGGTCAAGGCTGGCCTCAGACACCCCTGGTTCCTGTGGTCAAGGCTGGCCTCAGACACCCCTGGTTCCTGTGGTCAAGGCTGGCCTCAGACACCACTGGTTCCCGTGGTCAAGGCTGGCCTCAGACACCACTGGTTCAAGTGGTCAAGGCTGGCCTCAGACACCTCTGGTTCCTGTGGTCAAGGCTGGCCTCAGACACCCCTGGTTCCTGTGGTCAAGGCTGGCCTCAGACACCCCTGGTTCCTGTGGTCAAGGCTGGCCTGAGACACCCCTGGTTCCTGTGGTCAAGGCCGGCCTCAGACACCCCTGATACCCGTGGTCAAGGCTGGCCTCAGACACCCCTGGTTCCCGTGGTCAAGGCTGGCCTCAGACACCCCTGGTTCCTGTGGTCAAGGCTGGCCTCAGACACCCCTGGTTCCCGTGGTCAAGGCTGGCCTCAGACACCAGTGGTTCCTGTGGTCAAGGCTGGCCTCAGACACCCCTGGTTCCTGTGGTCAAGGCTGGCCTCAGACACCACTGGTTCCCGTGGTCAAGGCTGGCCTCAGACACCCCTGGTTCCCGTGGTCAAGGCTGGCCTCAGACACTCCTGGTTCCCGTGGTCAAGGCTGGCCTCAGACACCCCTGGTTCCTGTGGTCAAGGCCGGCCTCAGACACCCCTGGTTCCTGTGGTCAAGGCTGGCCTCAGACACCCCTGGTTCCTGTGGTCAAGGCTGGCCTCAGACACCCCTGGTTCCTGTGGTCAAAGCCGGCCTCAGACACCCCTGGTTCCTGTGGTCAAGGCTGGCCTCAGACACCCCTGGTTCCTGTGGTCAAGGCTGGCCTCAGACACCCCTGGTTCCCGTGGTTAAGGCTGGCCTCAGACACCACTGGTTCCCGTGGTCAAGGCTGCCCTCAGACACCACTGGTTCCCGTGGTTAAGGCTGGCCTCAGACACCACTGGTTCCCGTGGTTAAGGCTGGCCTCAGACACCACTGGTTCCCGTGGTTAAGGCTGGCCTCAGACACCACTGGTTCCCGTGGTCAAGGCCGGCCTCAGACACCACTGGTTCCCGTGGTCAAGGCTGGCCTCAGACACCACTGGTTCCTGTGGTCAAGGCTGGCCTCAGACACCACTGGTTCCTGTGGTTAAGGCCGGGCTCAGACACCACTGGTTCCCGTGGTCAAGGCTGGCCTCAAACACCACTGGTTCCCGTGGTCAAGGCTGGCCTCAGACACCACTGGTTTCCGTGTTCAAGGCTGGCCTCAAACACCACTGGTTCCCGAGGTTAAGGCTGGCCTCAGACACCACTGGTTCCCGTGGTCAAGGCTGGCCTCAGACACCACTGGTTCCCGTGGTTAAGGCTGGTCTCAAACACCACTGGTTCCCGTGGTTAAGGCTGGCCTCAGACACCACTGGTTCCCGTGGTTAAGGCTGGCCTCAGACACCACTGGTTCCCGTGGTCAAGGCTGGCCTCAGACACCACTGGTTCCCGTGGTCAAGGCTGGCCTCAGACACCACTGGTTCCCGTGGTTAAGGCTGGCCTCAGACACCACTGGTTCCCGTGGTTAAGGCTGGCCTCAGACACCACTGGTTCCCGTGGTCAAGGCTGGCCTCAGACACCACTGGTTCCCGTGGTCAAGGCTGGCCTCAGACACCAGTGGTTCCCGTGGTTAAGGCCGGGCTCAGACACCACTGGTTCCCGTGGTTAAGGCCGGCCTCAGACACCACTGGTTCCCGAGGTTAAGGCTGGCCTCAAACACCACTGGTTCCCGTGGTCAAGGCTGGCCTCAGACACCACTGGTTCCCGTGGTTAAGGCTGGTCTCAAACACCACTGGTTCCCGTGGTTAAGGCTGGCCTCAGACACCACTGGTTCCCGTGGTTAAGGCTGGCCTCAGACACCACTGGTTCCCGTGGTTAAGGCCGGCCTCAGACACCACTGGTTCCCGTGGTCAAGGCTGGCCTCAGACACCACTGGTTCCCGTGGTTAGGGCTGGCCTCAGACACCACTGGTTCCCGTGGTTAAGGCTGGCCTCAAACACCACTGGTTCCCGAGGTTAAGGCTGGCCTCAGACACCAGTGGTTCCCGTGGTTAAGGCCGGGCTCAGACACCACTGGTTCCCGTGGTTAAGGCCGGCCTCAGACACCACTGGTTCCCGAGGTTAAGGCTGGCCTCAAACACCACTGGTTCCCGAGGTTGAGGCTGGCCTCAGACACCACTGGTTCCCGAGGTTAAGGCTGGCCTCAGACACCACTGGTTCCCGAGGTTAAGGCTGGCCTCAGACACCACTGGTTCCCGTGGTCAAGGCTGGCCTCAGATACCACTGGTTCCCGTGGTCAAGGCTGGCCTCAGACACCACTGGTTCCCGAGGTTAAGGCTGGCCTCAGACACGACTGATTCGTGTGGTTAAGGCCGCGCTCACAACACTCACACCCTCATTTCCCAGAAGCGTTGGCCCGCGGTCCTTCCCTGTATTCTCGGGAAGTAGAGACACGTGAAGAAGATGGGAGGAGGAGGTGGAGGGCGTGTTGACCAGCCCCGAGGCTCCCAGCATGCCCGAGGCGCCTCCCATGACGCCCATGGCCCCCATGTTTATTGCTCCTCCCATGGGCACTCCGCTGCGGAAACTGGAACACGAGGAGCTGAGAGAGGTGCCCAGAGGCCGCAGACCTGAGGGCAGACAACATTACACATTATATTTTCATATAAAATATTGTGAGCATATGAATAAAGGAAATAAGATGGACCATTGTTTTTCTACACAACATTTTTGTTTAACTCATTCTAACAAAGAATTTGTTATTTTGTATGGAAGTTAAGCCATCGCCAGCTAAGCATAACACGTAATTATATGTCTGACAAAATATAAACCATCTGGATTGTGCAAGATCGGTATTTTCTAGTATGCTACGGGAAATTTGTGTTAGTTTATGTCAAAAGAATGATGAATGTTCGTTTTTCTCTCGCCACTAATGATGACTATATGGAAATTATTATTTATCTTAAACAATTATATGTCATTAGAATATCCACATCAGATCCGCACAGCAGTCTCTATCTCTCTCTCTCTCTCTCTCTCACACACACACATATTTTGTGTAATAGGTGATAGGTGAGTACACATACACACACACACCAGCACACACACACACACACACACACACACACACACACACACACACACACACACACACACACACACACACACACACACACACACACACACACACGCGCACACACACACACACACACACACACACACACACACACACACACACACACACACACACACACACACACACACACACACACACACACACACACACACACACACACACACACACACACACACACACACACACACACACACACAAACACACACACACACACAAACACACAAACACACATGATTTACAAGACATGATTGACTATGTCACCCAAAAATGTCAGGAGGCTGTAAGCAGGTTTGTCCCAGCCCGACAGGAAAAAACAGAGAAGCAAAGGAAAAATCCGTGGTTTAATAGGGATAGTATGAAAGCAAAGGAGCTGAACAAAAGGGCATGGAGGAACTTCCGTAATAACAGAACACCAGAAAGTAGAGAGAGATACCAGAGAACCAGGAACGAGTATGTTAGTGTGAGAAGAACAGCTGAGAAAAGGTATGAAAATGATATAGCTAATAAAGCCAAGACCGAACCAAAGCTACTACACAGTCACGTCAGGAGGAAGACAACAGTGAAGGAACAGGTGATGAAACTTAAGGTGGGTGAGGACAGGTACACAGAGAATGACAAAGAGGTGTGTAAAGAACTCAACAAAAGGTTCCAGGAGGTCTTTACAATAGAACAGGGAGAAGTCACGGCGCTAGGAGAGGTGGCAGCAAACCAGGTGACCATGGAAAGGTTCGAAATTACAAGAGATGAGGTCAAGAAGCACCTACTGGAGCTGGATGTGAGAAAAGCTGTGGGGCCGGATGGAATCTCACCATGGGTATTGACTAGTACCACAAGACTAGTACCCGAACTGAGGGGTATGAGCTATGAGGAGAGACTACGGGAATTAAGCCTCAAGTCACTGGAAGACAGATGAGTTAGAGGGGACATGATCACCACATACAAAATTCTCAGAAGAATTGGTAGGGTAGATAAAGATAGACTATTTAACACAAGGGGCACACGCACTAGGGGACACAGGTGGAAATTGAGTGTCCAAATGAACCATAGAGACGTTAGATAGAATTTTTTCAGTGTCAGAGTAGTAGACAAATGGAATGCATTAGGAAGTGATGTGGTGGAGGCTGACTCCATACACAGCTTCATGTGTAGATATGATAGAGCCCAATAGGCTCAGGAACCTGTACATTAGTTGATTGACAGTTAAGAGGCGGGACTGAAGAGCCGGAGCTCAACCCCCGCAAGCCCAACTAGGTAAGTACACAGCGGGGTCTGGTAGCTGAATGGATAGCGGGCAGTACTCGTAATTCTGTGGCCCGGGTTCGATTCTTGAACCAGGCAAAAACAAATGGGCAAAGTTTCTTTCACCCTGAATGCTCCTGTTACCTAGCAGTAAGTAGGTATCTGGGAGTTAGGCAGCTGTTACGGAGCTGCTTCTTGGGGTGTGTGTGTAGCGGGGGGGGGGAATAGTTAGTAGTTAGTGACAACTGATTGAATGTTGAGAGGCGGGCTGAAAGATCAAAGCTCAACCTTCGCAAGCAAAACTAGGTGAATACACACACTCACACAAACACACAATGTGTGGGTCTGGTTGGGTAGAATGAATAGCACGCGGGACTCGCAATCCTGTGACTCGGGTTCGATTCCCGGCCGAGGCAGAAACAAATGGGCAGAGATTCTTTCATCCTGATGCCCCTGCTCACCTAGCATAAATAGATACCTGGGAGTTTTTTTTTCACTGTCGATGGTAATTGAAAAATCATTTCTCCAAAATTCATTTTTATTTCTAGTCTTGCTGAGGTGATTATATATATGTATATATATATATATATATATATATATATATGTATATATATATATATATATATATATATATATATATATAGGAAGGGAGTACCACCTCTAGCTGGAAGAAGGGGGACCCATAGCCTCGGAGGAAGCCACGCATAACGCATTAGAGGGAATGTTTAGATCCCCTCCAATACAGTTTCTGTGTGCTTTTCTCCTACCACCCCCTTCCTTGAATATTTTTTGTGCTTTATTATGCATTTGATGGTTACAAGATATACATGGGTTGATACAAAAATAATAATGCAAAAAGGTGCTTAAAGGTTATGGATCTCTTGAAGAACACAACAATGGGAAACATTGATGAATGTCACAGACGGGTTCGATCATTGTTGCAAGTCAAACACTTCTTCGAATTCCTCTGAAGTTGGACTAGTGCCCAAGACGCAACAGGCATTTCCCCTTTGAATCGCAACACTGAGGCGCTGGAACAAGAAACTTTTTGCTCTCTGGTCTTTTGTAGCGCTGATCAATTTGTCCCCCAATTCCTTCAGGAACTTCAATGCACATTTTCCCCACGAACCGAGGGTCTCCGAGCCGATCGGAACAAAGCTGTAGCAGTGTGCTAGACCTCTGTATTTAATAATTTTCTGCGATTCCCTGAAAGAAGCAGCACCACCGCTTTCACGTGTGCTGTAGTGGAGGTAGGTACTGGCCAGTGTGGCAGCGCACGTGTAGTCCCATACCACTTGCTTACCATCCTTCCAAGGTAGCAAGGTGACCCCATCAGGGCGCTTCTGAGGGTCGTTAGGTCTGGATAAGTGTGGTTCTCTTTGTGCCGGGCAGCGGGCTGTGGCGAGGCTCCTCTTGATGATGTCGTTGACTTCTTCATGTCTTGCAATTTTACCCTGTGATTTACGACATACCAGACCATGACGACCATATTGGTCTGCCATCGCAGTTCCGCAGATGCACCTATGTTCGGTGAGGATGGGGGCGGCAAGGCGAAGGGCAACTCCAATGCGGAGAGCGTCATGACTGAGGCGAGTTCCCAGGGCTGCATTGGGCACAGCAAATAAAAAATCCCCGGCGTGGGGTGCTGTTACCGCTAGGAGGCGGGCTTTGTTTTCAGCATCAGCGTTGTCAATCATTGCTGTGACAGTCTTTTCCATTATGGGGCTATCCCAGTGGGCCTGCTTGTGGTCTTTTGGGACTTGTGGTCGGGGTTGAGGGTGTGCAATGGTGTCCCATTGTCTGGCTGCTTCGATGAACGTTTGATCATGAGTTCCCGCTGTCTCTCTCATACGCTCTGGTAGGATCTGCCCTACCAATTCGTTGGCTGCTGTACATGAGGATAAGAATGCTGGAAGTGCTACCTCAGTTGCCTTTCGTATGCCTATCCCTCCAAATCTCACTGGTAGTGTTGCTTGGTCCCACTGACTGTCATCTAAATCTAGGTTGAGCGCCTTCCTGAATATTGACCTGAGGAGCTCATCATATTGATTTAGAAGTGGGTTGCCAAAAGTTGGTGCACACCTTAAGAAGTATGTTAGCCTGGGCAGGGTAAGGCACTTTGTGAGAAGGTAGAGGGCATCGTGGGAGTCCAAGTCCCCAATTCTCTCTTCCATCCTCTTTAGGTCTCTAAACTTTTCGTCAAGGACTGCAGCAATAGCATTGTGGCCCAGAGGTGCTCCGAGTAGTGTGCTGTCGGTAGGTTTAACGACTGAGGCTTCTGGTAGAACTGATTTCACTGCTCTAATGATTACTTCACTAGATGCAATAATTTCGCACTTGGAGGGGCTAAGAACGAGACCCATGGACTCCCCCCGTGTCTTCACCAGCTGTAAGTCTTCTAGCAGGGAATCTTGTGTGCCTGCCAGAGTGCCATCATCCAGGAACCAGATGTTGAGCTCGCTGGACAGTCTGGTTGTAATTTCTCGAACCGCTATGCAAAAGAGGAACGGTGCAAGTGGGTCACCCTGTTGAATTCCCTCTGCTGAGGTGACTTCATGTTTGCCAAACAGGAGGGTTGAGTCTTTGCTGTAGCCTGCTGACACAAACGGGAGAATGCTTGGGCAATGTTCCTGGACTGCAGTGAGGATTGCTTCCCTTTTGACCGAGTTGAAAGCGTTTTTAAAATCTAATTTTACTACTGCCTGGTCTTCAGTAAGAGAGCTAATGTAGGCTCGTGCAGCATGAGCCGCTGCTTCACAGCCTTGGGGAACTCCAAACCCCAGCTGGTTGGGTTGCAGCATGGTGGCTGCTTCCGTTCGGATACTTCTGACAGCAGCCCTTGCAACTAGGCGGCGAAGGGTATTACCAACGGCAATGGGTCTGATTCCTCCCCCCTTCTTTTTGAGGGCACATAGGGATGCACCAAAGAAGAATGGTTTGATTTCATCAGGGATTAACCCGGTGAGGCAGTTGTTGACAAACGTTGTGATTTCTGTCAGGAGCGCTTCTGCAGCTGGGCCAAGAACAGGGTTCACCATTTCCTTCACATGTTGAGGTCTTACCCCTGTGTAGCCTCCTGAGGAGCCCGGGGGAAATGAAACGATAGCTTTATAAACCTCTGACTCCCGGAGGACGAGAGGTTCCTGATTAGGGGCGAGCCTGACCTGTGGGGGAGGTTCACCTACGGCCCTGAGGGGGTGTTTTTCTCTCAGTGCTTGGGCTGTGGTTTCATCCCTGGGCAAAATTTTGTCCTCACTTGTGATTAACCTGAGTGCCCCGACTGTATTGCCCTCTTCAATTTTCTTGCTGACTTGGGTACCTAATTTTCTGTTGTCGCTGATTGTCGTACTTGGTCTGCCTCGGCGGTGTTTGGTGTGTTTGGGGAGGCGGACTAGGTTGTCAGCCCTCGGAAAATCCCTAATTGCTTTATTGACGGATGAGGCCAGTGTCTTGCCTCCTCTGTCTGGTACACCTAAGCATGCATTGCCAAAAAGTAACAGATTGTGCCAGGCTTTGATGGTATCAGGTGCAACAAGGTTATTTGACCCTCTGTTGACTTTTGCGATGAGGTCCGTGTATTTCCCTGCAGCAAAAGGGCGAGAGGCCTTTGGGATGTGGGTGAGTGTCCTGGTTGACGTTGCTTTAATTGCCTCTAGCAGGTCGTCTGTTGCAATGTAATCTGTTGCGATTTGTACTGGTGCAACAGGCTCCTGAGTGCTGCCTCCTCCCACGGGAGGCCTCCCTGACCCAGGACAGTCACCATGCTGGCGTATGACTCTGGAGACAGAGTTGATGCTGACGTTGTTCCCACAACCACTGCATGTGCCTCTCCTTTGATTGGCTTCGGGAGGGGTGAGCTGGCTGTATATATATATTATATATATATATATATATATATATATATATATATATATATATATATATATATATATATATATATATTTATATATATATATATATAATATAAATATATATATATATATACTATTAGGTACGACATATATATATATATATATATATATATATTTATATATATATATATAAATATAAATATATATATATATATATATATATATATATATATATATATATATATATATATATATATATATATATATATATGTCGTACCTAGTAGCCAGAACGCACTTCTCAGCCTACTATGCAAGGCCCGATTTGCCTAATAAGCCAAGTTTTCCTGAATTAATATATTTTCTCTAATTTTTTTCTTATGAAATGATAAAGCTACCCATTTCATTATATATGAGGTCAACTTTTTATTATTGGAGTTAAAATTAACGTAGATATATGACTGAACCTAACCAACCCTACCTAACCTAACCAAACCTATCTTTATAGGTTAGGTTAGGTTAGGTATCTGAAAAAGTTATGTTAGGTTAGGTTAGGTAGGTTAGGTATTCGAAAAACAATTAACTCATGAAAACTTGGCTTATTAGGCAAATCGGGCCTTGCATAGTAGGCTGAGAAGTGCATTCTGGCTACTAGGTACGACATATATATATATATATATATATATGTCGTACCTAGTAGCCAGAACGCACTTCTCAGCCTACTATGCAAGGCTCGATTTGCCTAATAAGCCAAGTTTTTCTGAATTAATATATTTTCTCTAATTTTTTTCTTATAAAATGATAAAACTACCCATTTCATTATGTATGAGGTCAATTTTTTTTATTGGAGTTAAAATTAACATAGATATATGACCGAACCTAACCAACCCTACCTAACCTAACCTATCTTTATAGGTTAGGTTAGGTTAGATAGCCAAAAAAGTTAGGTTAGGTTAGGTTAGGTAGGTTAGGTAGTCGAAAAACAATTAATTCATGAAATCTTGGCTTATTAGGCAAATCGGGCCTTGTATAGTTGGCGGAGAAGGTATATATATATTTATATATATATGTCGTACCTAGTAGCCAGAACTCACTTCTCAGCCTACTATTCAAGGCCCGATTTGCCTAATAAGCCAAGTTTTCCTGAATTAATATATTTACTATAATTTTTTTCTTATGAAATGATAAAGCAACCCTTTTCTCTATGTATGAGGTCAATTTTTTTTATTGGAGTTAAAATTAACGTAGATATATGACCGAACCTAACCAACCCTACCTAACCTAACCTAACCTATATTTATAGGTAAGGTTAGGTTAGGTAGCCAAAAAAAGCTAGGTTAGGTTAGGTTAGGTAGGTTAGGTAGACGAAAAAACATTAATTCATGAAAACTTGGCTTATTAGGCAAATCGGGCCTTGAATAGTAGCCTGAGAAGTGCGTTCTGGCTATTAGGTACGACATATATATATATATATATATATATATATATATATATATATATATATATATATATATATATAAAGTTTGTGAGGGTACCACCTCTGGTGCCAATGTGGGGACCCATAGCCTCGGAGAAGAAAATAAAAAGTATTCAGAGGAGACCTTGTGGTTTCTCACTGAACACTAATATTATCTTCTCCTACCACCCCCATTCTTTTGTATGTACACATATATATTTACTTTATTTGAACTTTGTACAAAAAAGGAGTTACATTTGGGTTACAAAGATGGTTGTCATAGGTTGTCGAGTTCCTCCAGCTCCTCAGATGGCTGGAAGGAACCCTGGATGCAGTGCGCATTTCCCCTCTGTATCGCCACACTGAGGCGCTGGAAAAGAAAGCTTGCAGCTCTCGGGTCCCTTGTTGTTTCAATGAGCCTAGAACCCAGTTCCTTCAAAAAACTGGTAGCACTTTTACCCCAGGCGCCGAGCGTCTCAGAAGCAATGGGGACAAAATTGTAGTGGTGATCCAGTAGAGACTTCGAGATATATATACATCTCAAATATATATATATATATATATATATATATATATATATATATATATATATATATATATATATATATATATATATATATATATATATATATATATATATATATATATATATACTTGCATAAACCACAAGTGAAGATTAACAA
>NW_025560934.1:2500-31644 GCF_020424385.1 Procambarus clarkii | reverse complement strand
ATCATAACGCGAAGACAACAGATAATAACACGAGGACAACAGATAATACCACGAGGACAACAGCTAATACCGCGAGGACAACAGCTAATAACGCGAGGTCAACAGCTAATAACGCGAGGTCAACAGCTAATAACACGAGGACAACAGCTAATAACGCGAGGTCAACAGCTAATAACGCGAGGACAACAACTAATAACGCGAGGTCAACAGCTAATAACGCGAGGTCAACAGCTAATAACACGAGGACAACAGCTAATACCACGATGTCAACAGTTAATAACGCGTGGTCATCAGTTAATAACGCGAGGACAACAGATAATAACACGAGGACAACAGATAATAACGCGAGGACACCAGCTAATAACGCGAAGTCAACAGCTAATAACGCGAGGTCAACAGCTAATAATGCGAGGTCAACAGATAATAACACGAGGTCAACAGATAACGCGAGGACAACAGCTTATAACGCGAAGTCAACAGCTAATAACGCGAGGTCAACAGCTAATAACGCGAGGAACACCGCTAATAACGCGAGGTCAACAGCTAATAACGCAAAGTCAACAGCTAATAACGCGAGGTCAACAGCTAATAACACGAGGACAACAGCTAATAACGCGAGGTCAACAGCTAATAACACGTGGACAACAGCTAATAACGCGAGGTCAACAGCTAATTCGAGAGGACAACAACTAATAACGCGAAGTCAACAGCTAATAACGCGAGGACAACAGTTAATAACGCCAGGACAACAGATAATAGCGTGAGGACAACAGATAATAACACGGGACAACAGATAATAACGCGAGGACAACAGCTAATAACGCGAAGTCAGCAGCTAATATTGGGAGGTCAATAGCTAATAAAGTAAGGTCAACAGATAATAACACGAGGTCAACAGATAATAACACGAGGACAACAGATAATAACGCGAGGACAACAGCTAATAACGCGAAGTCAACAGCTAATAACGCGAGGTCAACAGCTAACACCACTCCCTGAAGAAAGAGTGGTTCATCTTCGTCCTTTCGAAACCACTGGTGTTGATTACACAGGAGCCTTACTTCTCACTGGAAACCCAGATAATATACCAGTGAAAGCATACATTTGTCTCTTTACGTGTGCTACAACCAGAGGCGTACATTTAGAAGTCACTTCAGACATGAGTGCTGAAGCCTTCATCCAAGCCTTCCGCAGATTTGCTGCTAGCAGATCTTGTCCCAAATTAATGATATCGGACAATGGTTCCAATATTGTGGCAGGAGAAGCTTGTTTACGAGAAGTCTGGAACCACCCAGAAGTACAGTCGGTCCTACAGAGACGACAATGTTACTGGAAATTCATAGCACCAAGAGCCCCTTGGCAAGGTGGGTTCTATGAGCGAATGGTAGGCACAGTCAAGAAGTGTCTAAGGAAAACTTTACACAGACAAAAGGTCAGTTACTCCGAACTCCAAACTATTGTTGTGGAAATCGAGGCGCGAGTCAATAACCTACCTGTCTGATGATTTCACCCAGAGATAACCTCTGAGTCCCTCACACTTGATCCATGGAGGTCTACTGAGCCCTCTCATCCCTTAGCGGAAGAGGACCCCGTAGACCCGTCACATGTGACCAGAGGTGACTTGGTGGAAAGCTACCAGCATCTCTCCAGAGTTATTAACAGGTGGAATGAGGTGTGGACTCGAGAGTACCTCACAGCTCTACGAGAGTACCACTACGGAGCTTCGAGTCCTTACAATAAAGTGCAATTAAAACCAGGGGACCTAGTACTAGTCGACAGTGATGGACCAAGGACAGAGTGGCCCATAGGCAAAATTGTTGCCATTCATCCAGATCATCAAGGTGTCCTAAGAGTAGTTAAAGTTTCATGCCGAGGCAACACTACTCTAAAAACTTTAGAGAAGCTGGTTCCTCTTGAATTGGCTGAGCGAGAATATCAGCCAGATCCAGCTTCCCCAGTAATTTCCGAGGATAGTAATTCTGATCCTCAGAGCAACCGCCCCACTAGAGCTGCTGCTCAACAATGTAGGCGGAATCTGCAAGCCTATTACAACTCTGAATAAGAGTAATTTCCTTTACACCCGATTTAGATAACTATGATGATACTGTGGTGTGATGTCAAGTAACAAACCATTACAAGTCACTATGACCCAGGATATTTCCATCACAGTAGATTCTGTTGTTTAAATCGTGTGATTTAAATCTTTAATTATTGTGTAGGCTATAAATAACATGTTTCATTTGACATGAAATTAGCAAGACTTAAGTTTCTTGCAAGTCCTTGACAAATACGGGACATTCGTTATGTGTGTACTACTAATATACTAACATACTATATACTAACATTAATCTATATAACATACTATATACTATACAGTATATATACTGTATACTAATATACTAACATTAATACCAACTTCGGGATAGGTGTCAGTACTCATTACACTACGACCCTAGAATCCTCCCCCCGGAGTTATGTTGGAAATTTCAAACATACAACACTGTTGTATTCTCATTAATTATTACTAATTCTACTAATCATTGTAGTGATTAAAATTAACCCAACGTAGAGTTCACATGTACTAATAATTACATCTGTACAATAAGGCTAGAATTCTTACGTCACCCGACGCCAGTATTGCGTCAGATTCCATTGTAATAAACACATTTATATCCAATGTGTCTGAGAATTGAATTTGATTCTCTATGAACAATGGTGTTCTGTGTGATAATTAATTACAGATAAATTGATCTGCTACTAAAGCCAAATAGAGCGTTTATAGTTATAGCTGTTATCTAGTAATAAAATTAACGTCACGTGTGAATGCCCTGGAGAGATTATAATTATTCTCCATTCTTCGTTTACTATCATAAAACGGGCAAATAATAATATTTAACTCTTCCAAATAATAAACCCGTCCTCACCCGAGCATTTCAAGCACAACTGCGAGAAATGACAATATCCATAACAAATAATTTGTTTAACAAACGCGGGACGCGGAGCGGGGCGGAAGAGACGCCAGTCCACGTGTTGAAACGCTCACGAGCAGACGTGTTCACGTGGTGCTCACGAGGAGACGCCATTACCCAGCCATCAGGGTAGACGCTCAAATCTCCAGAAGAAAATCGCCACTGTGAGGTGTGAAGAACCCTTGCAGACAATACCTTCACCTGGTGTCAGTGTCATTTACGGAACCTGTTAAATTTGGTTCTATGTAACTCCACGTGACCGGCCAGTGAAGCGCGTCAGTATCTAGGATAGGCTAGACCGGAGCCTAGGACGCGACCTTCGGCAAGCCTTAACTTACACAGTGCCCATATTAGCTAAGTACCTTGATCCTTGTTTGATGCATCAGATAGGGGGTGGGTTTATAGCTGGGTAGCTTGTCGTGACGACGTGTGACAACTAAAAACTACAGGTTATTATTTTCCTGATGTTTAATCTCGTTTTCTTGAATATAGATTCCTAGTAGTTTAATTTGTTACTACTGAAACTAATTTGATTTACAGCGTGGGTGAAGAATTCTCCGAGCTGTCATTTCTCATGTTAATCACCTCCCAGTGTTCCATGACGAGTCCAGGGGAATCAGAAGATGAGTCGTAACTAACTTCTAAGGAATCGTCATTAAGCTAAGATTCCTTTGTATTCCTTGATTATTATCTGTACTCTTTTACATGCAGAACCCTGTTCATTGGATTAACATGTGTTTATTATAATTATTATTATACATATTCATAATCTATGTTCCCATTAATGATAATGATAATGATTTCATAAATATTCATAGGATTAGATTATTATACATTGGACTGGTGAACGAACCACACTAGTTCCTGGACGTACTGAGTTCCAGTAATAACCCCCCAATGTAGGTGTTTGAGGCTTTGATTCATTTAATTATACAGCCCATTAATTATTTCAATAATCATATTCTCTATTATTTTATCCATAGTTACTGGTTCATCTAGAATTTTCTAATGATCATAATTTCTCTGTTTCCCTCTTTTACTATAAAAGTGGGTGGTCCTTCGTAATTGAATTTACTATATTAATATTTAAATAATTAGAGTCAAGCCCCAAATGTCCCACAGATAATAACATGAGGTCAACAGATAATAACACGAAGTCAACAGATAATAACGCGAGGACAGCAGATAATACCACGAGGTCAACAGGTAATAACACGAGGACAACAGATAATAACGCGAGGACCACAGATAATAACACGAGTTCAACAGATACTAACGCGAGGTCAACAGCTAATACCGCGAGGACAACAGCTAATAACACAAGGTCAACCGCTAATAACGCGAGGTCAACAGCTAATAACACGAGGACAACACATAATAACGCGAGGACCACAGCTAATAACGCGAAGTCAACAGCTAATACCGCGAGGTCAACAGGTAATAACTCGAGGACAACAGTTAATAACGCGAGGACAACAGATAATAACACGAGGACAACAGCTTATAACGCAAGGTTAACAGCTAATAACGCGAGGTCAACAGGTAATAACTCGAGGACAACAGTTAATAACGCGAGCACAACAGATAATAACAAGAGGACAACAGCTAATAACGCAAGGTCAACAGCTAATATCGCAAGTCAACAGTTAATAACGCTAGGACAACAGCTAATAACGCAAAGACAACAGATAATAACGCGAGGACAACAGATAATAACACGAGGTCAACTGATAATAACGCGAGGACAACAGCTAATAACGCGAAGTCAACAGCTAATAACGCGAGGTCAACCACTAATAATGCGAGGTCAACAGATAATAACACGAGGTCAACAGATAATAACACGAGATCAACAGATAATAACGCGAGGACAACAGATCATAACGCGAAGACAACAGATAATAACACGAGGACAACAGATAATACCACGAGGACAACAGCTAATACCGCGAGGTCAACAGCTAATAACGCGAGGTCAACAGCTAATAACGCGAGGACAACAGATAATACCACGAGGACAACAGATAATAACACGGGGACAACAGATAATAACGCGAGGACAACAGCTAATAACGCGAAGTCAACAGCTAATAACGCGAGGTCAACAGCTAATAACGCGAGGTCAACAGATAATAACACGAGGTCAACAGATAATAACACGAGGACAACAGATAATAACGCGAGGACAACAGCTAATAACGCGAAGTCAACAGCTAATAACGCGAGGTCAACAGCTAATAACACGAGGACAACAGGTAATAACGCAAGGCCAACAGCTAATAACGCGATGACAACAGTTTATTACACGAGGACAACAGATAATAACACGAGGACAACAGTTAATGACGGAAGGACAAGAGATAATAATGCGAGGACAACAGATAATAACACGAGTTCAACAGATTATAACACGAGGACAACAGATAATAACACGAGGACAACAGTTAATAACGGAGGGACAACAGATAATAACGCGATGACAACAGATTATAACACGAGGACAACATATAATAACACGAGGACAACAGTTAATAACGGAAGGACAAGAGATTATAACGCGAAGACAACAGATAATAACATGAGGTCAACAGGTAATAACACGAAGTCAACAGATAATAACGCGTGGACAGTGGATAATAACACAAGGTCAACAGGTAATAACACGAGGACAACAGATAATAACGCGAGGACCACAGATAATAACACGAGTTCAACAGATACTAACGCGAGGTCAACAGCTAATACCGCGAGGACAACAGCTAATAGCGCGAGGTCAACAGCTAATAACACGAGGACAACAGATAATAACGCGAGGACAACAGCTAATAACGCGAAGTCAACAGCTAATAACGCGAGGTCAACAGGTAATAACTCGAGGACAACAGTTAATAACGCGAGCACAACAGATAATAACAAGAGGACAACAGCTAATAACGCAAGGTCAACAGCTAATAACGCGAGGTCAACAGGTAATAACTCGAGGACAACAGTTAATAACGCGAGGACAACAGATAATAACAAGAGGACAACAGCTAATAACGCAAGGTCAACAGCTAATAACGCGAGGTCAGCAGCTAATAACACGAGGACAACAGTTAATAACGCTAGGACAACAGCTAATAACGCAAAGACAACAGATAATAACGCGAGGACAACAGATAATAACACGAGGACAACTGATAATAACGCGAGGACAACAGCTAATAACGCGAAGTCAACAGCTAATAACGCGAGGTCAACAGCTAATAATGCGAGGTCAACAGATAATAACACGAGGTCAACAGATAATAACGCGAGGACAACAGATAATAACGCGAGGACAACAGATCATAACGCGAAGACAACAGATAATAACACGAGGACAACAGATAATACCACGAGGACAACAGCTAATACCGCGAGGTCAACAGCTAATAACGCGAGGTCAACAGTTAATAACGCAAGGACAACAGATAATACCACGAAGACAACAGATAATAACACGGGGACAACAGATAATAACGCGAGGACAACAGCTAATAACGCGAAGTCAACAGCTAATAACGGGAGGTCAACAGCTAATAACGCGAGGTCAACAGATAATAACACGAGGTCAACAGATAATAACACGAGGACAACAGATAATAACGCGAGGACAACAGCTAATAACGCGAAGTCAACAGCTAATAACGCGAGGTCAACAGCTAATAACACGAGGACAACAGTTAATAACGCAAGGACAACAGCTAATAACGCGATGACAACAGATTATTACACGAGGACAACAGATAATAACACGAGGACAACAGTTAATGACGGAAGGACAAGAGATAATAATGCGAGGACAACAGATAATAACACGAGTTCAACAGATTATAACACGAGGACAACAGATAATAACACGAGGACAACAGTTAATAACGGAGGGACAACAGATAATAACGCGATGACAACAGATTATAACACGAGGACAACATATAATAACACGAGGACAACAGTTAATAACGGAAGGACAAGAGATTATAACGCGAAGACAACAGATAATAACACGAGGTCAATAGATAATAACACGAAGTCAACAGATAATAACGCGAGGACAGCAGATAATAACACGAGGTCAACAGGTAATAACACGAGGACAACAGATAATAACGCGAGGACAACAGATAATAACACGAGTTCAACAGATAATAACGCGAGGACAACAGCTAATACCGCGAGGACAACAGCTAATAACGCAAGGTCAACCGCTAATAACGCGAGGTCAACAGCAAATAACACGAGGACAACAGCTAATAACGCGAGGTCAACAGCTAATAACACGAGGACAACAGCTAATAACGCGAGGTCAACAGCTAATAACGCGAGGTCAACAGCTAATAACGCGAGGACAACAGCTAATAACGCGAGGTCATCAGCTAATAACGCGAGGTCAACAGCTAATAACACGAGGACAACAGCTAATACCACGATGTCAACAGCTAATAACGCCAGGTCAACAGTTAATAACGCGAGGACAACAGATAATAAAACGAGGACAACAGATAATAACGCGAGGACACCAGCTAATAACGCGATGTCAACAGCTAATAACGCGAGGTCAACAGCAAATAATGCGAGGTCAACAGATAATAACACGAGGTCAACAGATAATAACACGAGGACAACAGATAATAACGCAAGGCCAACAGCTAATAACACGAGGTCAGCAGCTAATAACACGAGGACAACAGTTAATAACGCGAGGACAACAGCTAATAACGCAAAAAACAACAGATAATAACGCGAGGACAACAAAATAACACGAGGACAACTGATAAAAACGCGAAGACAACAGCAAATAATGCGAAGTCAACAGCTATTAACGCGAGGTCAACAGCTAATAATGCGAGGTCAACAGATTATAACGCGAAGACAACAGATAATACCACGAGGACAACAGTTAATAACGCGAGGATAACAGATAATAACACGCGGTCAACAGATAATAACACGAGGTCAACAGATAATAACGCGAGGACAACAGCTAATAACACGAAGTCAACAGCTAATAAAGCGAGGTTAACAGCTAATAACACGAGGACAACAGTTAATAACGCGAGGACAACAGATAATAACGCGAGGTCAACAGCTAATAACGCGAGGTCAACAGCTAATAACACGAGGACAACAGTTAATAACGCGAGGACAACAGATAATAACGCGAGGTCAACAGTTAATAACGCGAGGACAACAGATAATACCACGAGGTCAACAGCTAATAATGCGAGATCAACAGTTAATAACGCGAGGACAACAGATAATACCACGAGGACAACAGATAACACGGGGACAACAGATAATACCGCGAGGACAACAGCTAATAACGCGAAGTCAACAGCTAATAACGCGAGGTCAACAGCTAATAACGCGAGGTCAACAGATAATAACACGAGGTTAACAGATAATAACACGAGGACAACAGATAATAACGCGAGGACAACAGCTAATAACGCGAAGTCAACAGCTAATAACGCGAGATCAAAAGCTTATAACACGAGGACAACAGTTAATAACGCGAGGACAACAGATAATAACGCGAGATCAACAGCTAATAACGCGAGGTCAACAGCTAATAACACGAGGACAACAGTTAATAACGCAAGGACAACAGATAATAACGCGAGGACAACAGATAATAACACGAGGTCAACAGATAATAATGCGAGGACAACAGATAATAACACGAGTTCAACAGATAATAACGCGAGGACAACAGATAATAACACGAGGTCAACAGGTAATACAACGAGGATAACAGATAATAACGCGAGGACAACAGATAATAACACGAGTTCAGATAATAACGCGAGGACAACAGATAATAACACGAGGACAACAGATAATAACGCGAGGTCAACAGCTAATAACGCGAGGTCAACAGCTAATAACACGAGGAAAACAGTTAATAACGCGAGGACAACAGCTAATAACGCGAGGACAACAGCTAATAAGGCAAGGTCAACCGCTAATAACGCGAGGTCAACAGCTAATAACACGAGGACAACAGTTAATAACGCGTGGTCAACAGCTAATAACGCGAGTACAACAGCTAATAACGCGAGGTCAACAGCTAATAACGCGAGGTCAACAGCTAATAACACGAGGACAATAGCTAATACCACGATGTCAACAGCTAATAACGCGAGGTGAACAGTTAATAACGCGAGGACAACAGATAATAACACGAGAACAACAGATAATAACGCGAGGACAACAGCTAATAACGCGAAGTCAACAGCTAATAACGCGAGGTCAACAGCTAATAATGCGAGGTCAACAGATAATAACACGAGGTCAACAGATAATAACACGAGAACAACAGAAAATAACGTGAGGACAACAGCTTATAACGCGAAGTCAACAGCTAATAACGCAAGGTCAACAGCTAATAACACGAGGTCAACAGCTAATAACGCGAGATCAACAGTTCATAACGCGAGGACAACAGATAATACCACGAGGACAACAGATAACACGGGGACAACAGATAATATCGCGGGGACAACAGCTAATAACGCGAAGTCAACAGCTAATAACGCGATGTCAACAGCTAATAACGCGAGGTCAACAGACAATAACACGAGGTTAACAGATAATAACACGAGGACAACAGATAATAACGCGCGGACAACAGCTAATAATGCGAGGTCAACAGCTAATAACACGAGGACAACAGTTAATAACGCAATGACAACAGCTAATAACGTGAGGACAACAGCTAATAACGTGAGGTCAACAGCTAATAACGCGAGGTCAACAGCTAATAACAGGAGGACAATAGCTAATACCACGATGTCAACAGCTAATAACGCGAGGTCAACAGTTAATAACGCGAGTACAACAGATAATAACACGAGAACAACAGATAATGACGCGGAATATGACCACACGTGAGGTCAGCAGATAATAACACGAGGTCAACAGATAATAACGCCACACAGCAATGGACCAGAGTCGTTACTATTTAGCTGTTTGTTATAGTGCCACTGGATGGACATAAACGTAACGTAAACTCGATGTTGTAGTAGTTTAGTCTCTTGTTGTTTAATAAATTATTTTTGTTAATAGATAACATTCTTTGATTTCAACCCTTCAACTATTCTTTTCCACCCATGATCTGCTTGATATGATTGTTGCAATGTTTTTTTTAATGAAGGCTGTTCTTGGGAATTCGAATTCCAATTCATAGCACCACATCAAATACAAATATTTGATTGTGAGAACCCGTCGGTTACCTTTTATTGGTTTTAACATCCTGTTTACCTAGGAGGAACCAGCGTCTTATGTGGACAGGTTTTCACCCTAGTGGTGGTAGCCTGGCGGTTTGCTCCCTCTTTTCCTTTTTCTATTGGTCTCATGCTTCGAGTAGAAATATCTGCCGTGTGCAGTTCTTTATACTTGAGGTCCACCTCCTAAGGGAGGTAGGCGTAGAAAATATCTCACAGAAACCTCTTTACAGATTGCTTTGATATTTTGACACAATATTGCATATGAATAGGCGAGTGTTTTCATGCCTACTATATACATGCCATACCTGTGACAGGAAAAACATGCTTTTTTTTTTTTTTTTTTTTAAACAGCACCATCTGTAGGACGTAAGAGCAACACACTCTGTAATCTCCGAAAGTTTTTCACCGATTGCTTTGATATTTTTACACAACGTTCCATTCGAATACAGGCGTGTTTTTATATACCCACTATTTAGATGCTAAACCTGTGACAGGTAAAAACATGCATGTTTTGAAAAACACCGCCATCTGTTGCACGTAAGAGCAACACACGATATACAAAATATATTACGATTCTATTTCAATTTTTCCGATTGCATTGATAAATTTAATTTTCATAGATTTTGATTTATTTTTATTTTTATTTAATTATTTTGTTTGACGTTGCATTGGAATTGAGCTGTGTTGTTTACCATACATTTCATTTCGTTTTTTAACTGTTCTTCTTATTCTTCAGTGCAATTGGTGAAATTGCACTGAAGACAGCTCAGTGAAATTGAGCTGTGTCGATTGATCTGCATTTGAATTGAAATATTTCGTTAGTATTTTTTTTTTTTTTGCAAGAAGAAAATGGACAACTCGTTTATTTCACAGCTGCAAATGTGCAACAAGCAGCTATGAATCCACCGGCTACAACGTTAACTGCTTCCATCATGTTATGTCAAGATGACGTGTTTGCGAAAACACTGCTGTATTCGGATGTACCTACGTATTACACATGGAATGCCAGTAGAAAATCATTTGAACGACGTAAACAAGGAGAGCGAGTCGACGGACAACCTGGCATAATCAAACAAACCACGATAGGCAGACTGTACACCGTGCATTCCAATTACGATGAATGCTTCTTTTTTCGCATGCTGTTGGTAAATGTGCCTGGTCCAACGTCTTTCCAGCCATTGAGATTTGACAACGGCGTAACACATGCCCCTCTCCGTAGTGCATGTCAAGCTCGGAATTTATTGGAGAACGACGGACATTGGGATGCACGCATTAATGACCACAGGCTCTCCTTCATCTCCAACAGAGTTATGGGAGAAATATAAACCGCACATGGCTGAAGATATTATCCAGCGAATATGAAGGAAAATTCAAATATGAACATGGATTTCACAGCAGAAATCTACTGAAATCAGCAGATTTGTGCTTAGAATTCGCGAACAAAGTTCTAAATCAATTGGAAATGCCATCACCGAATCGATCTGCTGCTGCTTCGTTCGATGTAGAATTGCGTCGTGAACAAAATTACAACATGAGTGATCTGTTGTCATATGTGCAATCAAATATTCGTAAGCTAACGCTGGAACGAAAAGGCATTTACAATCAAATAATTCGAACTGTCAATAACGGATTTGGAGAAATCTTCTTAGATGCGCCAGGAGGAACTGTAAATCCTTCCTAATTAAATTGATTCTGGCAGTATTTCGATCCCAAAATGGCATTACCTTAGCTCTTGCATCGTCCGGAATAGCAGCGACATTGTTACCAGTTGGAAGAACTGCTACTTCGGCTTTGAAATTGGCATTGAACATGCAATTCATTGAAACTCCCACGTGCAACATTTCCAAAGCATCCGGCATGGGAAAAGTATTGCAGAAATGTAAACTTATCATTTGGGATGAATGCACAATGGCCCACAAAAAATCGCTCGAGGCTCTTGATCGATCAATGCAAGATTTGCGTGGAAACATCAGACTACTTGGGAATGCATTAATATTGCTTGCAGGAGATTTCAGGCAAACATTACCTGTAATTCCTCGATACAAGTCCGTCGACACGGTTGAGAAACCAGATGAAGTGGTTAGTTATCCAACAGAATTTTTTAAATCACCCAATCTGCTAGGGATACCATCACACGTAAGGCAATTGAAAATTTGCCTGCCAATTATCATGTTGCGAAATATCAATCAGCTAAAACTTTGCAACGCCATGCGCCTTGCAGTAAAATAAATAATCAGCAACGTCATAGAAGCAACAATCTTGACAAGACCTTACAAAGGTGAAGATGTCCTCATTCCTTGCATTTCTATGATTCCAACAGATATGGCATTTCAATTTAAGATATTGTAATTTCCAATTCGATTGGGGTTTACAATCACCATCAACAAACCTCAGTGCCAATCTTTTAAATTGTGCGGTTTATATCTAGACATCGAATGCTTCCCACATGGACGATTATATGTTGCGTGTTCTATAATCGGCAAACCAGACAATCTCGATATCTCCAAAGACAATGGAACAACAAACCATATTGTATACCCACAAGCAAGGTGAAATTAAACATATTTGAAACGTGTGCTCTCTCTTTTCTTACTTTTTCGTTTAACCAGACTGAGCTACAGCAACGCATGGCAGGTATATCTAGTGTATAATAAATGAAGTGTAGTTTACTGTAAATTTTAGAGCCGATTACACTAACAAACTTTGGGGGGTTAATTTATAATGTGAAGTTACTGCACTTCAGTTAATAAAACATTGCGATGTTTTATGGAACATTAACAGGCAACAGGAACAGGGCTCCATTAAGGAACATATAATCTCTTCCCACAACCAAACCATCGCCAGAGAAATCCTAGTAAACAACACAGAAATCATTGATAGATACAGCGATAGCAGGCGGCTTGACATTTGCGAGGCACTACACATCAAGAAGTCAACACCAGCAATCAACAGCCAATTAATGCACAACTATATTCTACCCACCTCAAGACTCCGCTCCAATATAGAAGCATCAAGAAATATGGACCAATAGGCTTTCTACAATCACTTCTATTCAATACCCATTGTTTCGTGTTCTGTCTTGTGTTGATGAAATTAATACCCTATTAATGCCACCTCTTGTTCTGTCTTATGTTGATGAAATTAACAGCCTATTAATGCCACCTCACCCCATCCACCTCTCTCAAATGTAGATATAAAAACAAAATCGGAGATGCGTAAGTTCTATTCAGTTGTGTATTTGTAAACTAAAGTCTTTGAAAATGTAATAAGTTTTACGAAACGCGATTGTGTCGTGTCAGAATAGAAATAAAAATGAATTTTGGAGAATTGATTTATGATTTACCTCCAACAGTGAAAAGAAATGTACGAAAGATTGAGAAAATTCGTGTTAGAATTATTAATCTTACTTTTTCGGTCATATTGTTCCAGCGCCTCAGTGTCGCTGTTCAGAGGGAAATGCGTGTTGTATCTTGGGTACGCACCCGACCCCGAGGAACTGGACGAGGTCTTCGAACACTGATTGGTATATTGTTATATTGTTATATAAGTGTGTTTTCTGTAAACTGTAACATTGCAATAAAATCAAAAAAAAAAAAAAAAATAATAGGGGTGGTAGGAGAGGAAAAGATTAAAGAATTCAGTGAGAATCCACAAGGTCTTCTCTGAACACTATTTATTTTCTTCTTCGAGGATGTGGGTCCCTTTAATTAAACCAGTGGTGGTACCCCTATATATATATATATATATATATATATATATATATATATATATATATATATATATATATATATATATATATATATATATATATATATATATATATATATATATATATATATATATATATATATATATATATATATATAATGTAGACATGTTTCTTATATTCTTTTTCACTGTTGATGGTAACTGAAAAATCAATTCTCCATAATTCATTTTTATTTCTAGTCTGACGCGACACCTGAACGCGTTTTGTAAAGCTTATTACATTTTAAGAACATAAGAACAAAGGTAACAGCAGAAGGCCTATTGGCCCATACGAGGCAGCTCCTATTCTATAACCGCCCAATTCCACTCATATACTTGTCCAACCCGCGCTTGAAACAATCGAGGGACACCACCTCCACCATGTTACGTGGCAATTGGTTCCACAAATCAACAACCCTATTACTGAACCAGTATTTACCCAAGTCTTTCCTAAATCTAAACTTATCCAATTTATACCATTGTTTCGTGTTCTGTCTTGTGTTGATATTTTTAATAGCATATTAAAATCCCCCCTGTTATGTCCATTCATCCACTTGTAAACCTCTATCATGTCACCCCTAACTCTTCGCCTTTCCAGTGAATGCAACTTTAGCTTTGTTAATCTTTCTTCATTTGAAAGATTTCTAATTTGGGGAATTAACTTAGTCATCCTACGTTGGACACGTTCAAGTGAATTTATATCCATTCTATAATACGGCGACCAAAACTGAACTGCATAATCTAAATGGGGCCTAACCCATATAGGGTTATAAGATATAGCTTAAGAACCACACCAGGTGTCTTGTTACTAACGCTTCGATTAATAAATCCCAGTTTCCTATTCGCCTTATTACGAACATTCATGCATTGATCCTTTTGTTTTAAATTCTTACTAATCATAACTCCCAGATCCCTTTCGCAATCTGACTTCGCAATCTCAACACCATCTAGCTCGTATCTTGTAACTCTATCATCATTACCTAGCCTCAAAACTTTACATTTATCAGCATTAAACTGCATCTGCCAATCCTTTGACCATTTCAAAACCCTATCTAGATCAACTTGAAGTGATAGTGAGTCGTCCTCCGAATTAATTTCCCTACCGATTTTCGTATCATCGGCAAATTTGCAAATGTTGCTACTCAAACCTGAATCTAAATCATTTATATATATTATAAACAACAGAGGTCCCAGGACAGAGCCCTGAGGCACTCCACTAACAACATTATCCCACTCTGACTTAACCCCATTTATACTAACGCTCTGTTTCCTTTGGAATAGCCATGCCCTAATCCAACTTAATATAGCACCCAAAATACCATGAGCCTCTATTTTTTAATTAGTCTTTCATGTGGCACTGTATCAAAAGCTTTGCTAAAGTCAAGGTACACAACATCCCAATCCTTACCACTATCAACTGCCTCAACTATGCTGGAATAAAAAGATAGCAAATTTGTTAAGCATGAACGGCCATTTGTAAAACCATGTTGCGACTCATTTATTAATTTCTATTTTTCTAGATGAAGGCGAATTGCATTTGCAATTATTGATTCAAGTAACTTTCCCACAATAGACGTTAGGCTAATTGGCCGATAGTTTGACGCAAGTGACCTATCTCCTTTCTTAAAAATTGGTACCACATTAGCTACCTTCCATGACTCTGGCACTCTGCCTAGTTCTATTGATTTATTAAATATGGTAGACAGTGGCTCGGAAAGCTGCTCTTTGCATTCTTTAAGCACCCCTGGCAAACACTTCATCCGGCCCTGGGGATTTGTTTGGTTTTAGTTTTTCTATTTGTTTAATTACATCCTCCCTGGTAACTCCTAAACTAGACAACCTGTCCTCGTCCCCACCCGCACAGACTTGTTCGGTTGAAGGCATATTGTTAAGTTCTTCTTTAGTAAATACAGATATAAAATATTTGTTAAAAATACTACTCATCTCCTCGTCATTATCCATTATTTGACATGTCTCGGTTTTTAATGGACCTATCCTTTCCCTAGTCTTAGTTTGATATAACTGAAAAAACTCTTTAGGATTTGTCTTCGCTTGCTCTGCTATGCGAACTTCATAGTTTCTTTTTGCTTTCCTTATCTCTTTTTTAACATTTCTAACCAGTTGTGCGAATTCCTGTTCTAAACTGACTTCCCCATTCTTAATCCTTTTGTACCACGCACTCTTTTTACCAATAAGATTCTTCAAATCCTTTGTTATCCACTTCATGTCATTAGTATTCGATCTATTCAATTTGTATGGTATACTAAGGGGCCCGTAGCCTGGTGGATAGCGCGCAGGACTCGTAATTCTGTGGCGCGGGTTCGATTCCCGCACGAGGCAGAAACAAATGGGCAAAAAGTTTCTTTCACCCTGAATGCCCCTGTACCTAGCAGTAAATAGGTACCTGGGAGTTAGTCAGCTGTCACGGGCTGCTTCCTTGGGGTGGAGGCCTGGTCGAGGACCGGGCCGCGGGGACACTAAAAAGCCCCGAAATCATCTCAAGATAAGATACTAGATTCCTGTAATTTGCTTAGAATATTCTTAAAAGTTATATTTTGAATCCACATCGAAATCCCCTTTTATGTCACCTATCGCTGGGTTTATGTCTCGCTCCAAGACCGGCCCACCCCCCATGCCCAAGACTTTCCAATCTATTTAACCCCAAAAATTTCTTAGGCTACTAAAATCAGCTTTTCGAAAATCTGGCACTTTAACAGAATTTTCTCCTACAGATCTATTCCATTCTCTGCTAAAGCTGATTTCTTTGTGAATCACTGTTCCCTAGCTCACTCCCTATTTCGATGGCATTAATTTGTGTTTCCCTGTTAGTTAACACTAAATCTAAAGTATTATTTTCCCGCGTTGGTTCCTTAATGTGTTGCGCTAAGAAAGCAATCGTCAATTAATTCTAGAAAATCTTCTGATTCATTATTCCCTGTTTTGTTAGACCAATTTATTCCACTAAAATTAAAGTCACCCATGACGCAAATTCTGCTAGACCTAGATGCTCTAGATATTTCATCCCATAGATGCTTTGCTTCCATCCTGTTTAAATTTGGTGGCCTGTATATAACTCCCATTATATGATTATTTGCTTTTCGTTTAATTCTATCCAAGTAGTTTCTGTATGTGACTCAGTTTTGATTCCTTCTTTAAGACTACATTTCAAAAATTTCCCTAACATATATGGCTACTCCACCTCCTCGTCTAATATATCTATCTGTGTGAAATAGTTTAAATCCATTTATTTGATATTCAGCTAATAGTTCTCTATTTTCTACATTCATCCACGTTTCGGTAAGTGCAATAATATCTATTTTTTTCTGTACAGACAAGAGCATTTAACTCGTTAATTTTGTTTCTTAGACTTCTACTGTTAGTGTAATGTACCCTAAGTGAATTGTTATTTTGAGGCCCTTTTCTTTCCCTGATCATTTTGCCAATTTGTTTCTCTAATAAACACATACTTTTATTACCTCCTTCCTCCAATTCAATTCCATACTAATCTACTAACAGTTTAAACCCAAACAAATGCCTCTAACCACTGGTTCCAACGAGTTCGCAACAGCAACAACCCCAGCCCTCGATAGATGCACCTCATCACAAGCATACATTTCACCTCTTCCATAGAAGTGTTCCCAGTTGTCAATGAAAGATATTGCATTTGATTTGCAATATCTTTCCAGCCGACAATTGATACCAAGTGCCCTCGATAACTATTCATTTCCAAAGCTCTTTCTTTAAAGAATGCCACATATGATCGGGATTCCTCCCTTGCTCCTAACTAATTCAATGGCTTTGTTAAATTTCTGTATCAGTTCCTCACTCCTAACTCGTCCAACATCATTACCCCCAGCACTAATACAAATAATGGGTTTGTTCCCATTTCCAGTCATAATATCATTCATGTTTTCAACAATATCTCCAATTCCAGCTCCCGAATAGCAAACCCTTAACTTGTTCCTCCTATCTCTGGCACAAAACGTCCTGTCTAAATACCTCACCTGGGAATCTCTCACAACCAAAATTCGCTTAGGTATCTCCTTAACTTTCTGAGCACTTTGAGGGGCCTGTGCTTCGTTGCTCTTCATTGATTTCCCTTTCGAGTGAACTGCAGGCTCACCACAGCACTCGTCTTCCAGCACGGCAAATGAATTTGAAGTCCTTAGGGTTTCTGTAGGCGGCCTTGTCAAGGTCTTCTTAAGACCCTTGTCCTTAACGACTTTTCACGACGAGGTCTTGTTAATATTGGTCTCCTCCTTCGTTTCAAAGACTTTAGATACCCACATTCCCCCTGCTAAGCTCGTTGTTGCCGTGAGGGGGGCTTAGTGGGCGGCTGCCGGAGTGTGATGCTCCTTGGGACAGTCCTCTGTCCTTTTCTAGCCTTGTGCTCCTGCTGCCGTCCTCTCCAATTATGCTGAGCACCTTTTCTTTTTCCTTCTGTTTCGTTTTTCTCCCCCCTCTTCTCCTATCTGCTTGCCTATCTATCCTGCCGACCTTTTGCTTGTTCTGGTTCTTCCCTTGGACTTCTATTTTGACGCCTGGGTGCTTGAGGAGGCATACTCTTGCACCCGTAGAACTGTAGTACCCGACGTCGAGAGCGAGGGGAACCTTTTATTGTCAATCCCCCTTTCGTCACTGAACCCGAACTCGACGGACTGTCGGTTCTTAAGGTGGCGCTTGTGGGGCGTATACTCACGACGCACCCGTAGGAGGCCCCGGCATGATCGGCGATAGCTTCTTGTTGGGTGTCCTGCCTCTAATTGTGGCTCCATGGTGGGTGTGGGGGCACATTCGTGAATGAATATTCATTTTCGTAATGATGATAACCCCTGTTTCGACTGTTTCTGCTTTACCTTCTCAGGCTCGTGGGGTGGGCGACCTAGCCCCCGAGTCGGTCCGTGTTGGAAGACCGGGCTCTGTAGCCTCCGCTGCATCGGGCCCCAACCTTGCTCCTCCTTTGGCCTCTCTGACTCCTTCTCCCTGGCTCCCCTCCCTCCTCTGTGGTTGGGTCGAGCCCCAAGCCCCCAGTGGTGACTACCTCGTCCCCTGGCGCGGCTCCATCTCTAGTTGTAACTACTGCGCCTTTTAACCCCTCTCTCTCTGGGGGTTCTCACCGCCGTCCTCGTCACGGCCGCCCTCGCTCGATTCCTTCCAGTTCTGCTACCTATCAAGCCTTGTTTGGTCCCGCTTCGTGGGCCAAATATTTTGATCTCCTCCCTCTTGATTTTGCGCCTCCTGACGATTGTTCCCTCCATCGACATCTCGTTGATTCCGTGGATGCCTCCATTACTTTCAACCCCACTCGTCTCGGTACACGTGTCGTTGCTGCTCCTTCTCAGGATGCAGCTTCCCGCTTGGCTGCCTTATCCTGCCTTGGCGAGAACCCTGTTCGGGTCTCGAAGAACGCTCAGTTGAACGCCAGTGTTGGCACTATTCTGCTCCCGCCCCATGTTGCGACCGGTGTTCGGGACCTGCGCGACTGCCACGACGATATTCGACATATCCTTGCTGCCCAGGGCCATTCTATTCTCCAGGTGGACACGTTTACTCGTCCCCCTCGTGGTAGTCGCCGTCAACCCCTCCGGGTTGTGAAGATTACCTTTGATGGTAGGACCCTTCCACCCTCTGTCATTCTTGCTGGTGCCAGGTGCTCTGTCCAGGAGTACATTCCTTCTCCTCGGCTCTGTAACAAGTGCTGGAGGTTTGGGCATGGTGCCCTCCGCTGCTCCGGGACTGTCTCTCTCTGTCCTTTGTGTGGTGGCAAAGGTCACTCTAAGTCAGAGTGCACTTCTCCCCAGGCTCGTTGCCTCAACTGCGGTGAGGCCCATCCTACTCTCTCCCGTGCATGTGTCCATTACAAGCTTGAGGCAGCCGTCCTCAACTTGAAGCACCGGGAGCGTTTATATTTTCCTGAGACGAGACGCCAGGTTCGCCGGCTCCCGCCTTATGCTAATATCTCTTATGCTCGCATGTTGCGCTCTTCCTCTCCTCGTCCTTCCCACCTTCCTCAGCCTTGGACCCTGATACGCCCACTGCCCCCTCCTCTGTTCCTTTGGGTTCTCTCCCGAAGGATCCACCTCCTGGTCCTCTGTCTAGGGTTCCCCTTCTTTCTACCCGGTCTGTTTTGTCTCCTATGTCTTCTTCCTCGTTTCCTTCCGTTCCTCCTTCCCATCCTTCCCCTCCGTCTCTTGACTCTCCCCACCGCCTCTCGGTGCGGGCTGATGTCCATCGCTCTCCAAACGGCCGTCATGTGTGCTCTCGTTCAGCTTCTCCTGTTGAGACGCTAGAATCCGTTGCCCAGTACGTGGTTGCTGGGACACCTGTCTCTTTAAGTCAGAAGCGTAAGCCTGGCTCCTCTCCTTCCTCCTCCCCGGCGGGTAAGAAGGTTTCGCTTTCTTCCTAGGCCCCTACTTCTGCCTCTCTCGAAATCATCTCAAGATAAGGTTAGCTTAGATTAGGTTATGTTTGTTTTGGCTAGGAAATAGGCTAGGTTTGCAGGTTAAGTTAGGTTAGTTTAGGCTAGGTTTGTAGAAATAGAAAAAGAGCTGTAATTGTTGGTAGCTTTTCCTATCAACGAATGCCTCTGTTCACCTAGCAGTAAATAGGTATCCGGGAGTTAGTAAGCTAGCTACTTGGGGCGTGGTGAGTGAGAGAGGGTTAGTTAGTTAGTCACTAACTGAACCTTGTGGGGGTGTGGGTGTTGGGATATAAGCCTAACATGTGTATGTATAAACTGCCTGTCTGCCAGTCGCCCGACTCAGTGATATTACATGTATTGACTAAAATGAAGCCTAAGAGAGTGTATCCAAGACGTAAGATGAGTCATTTGTCAGCAGCAACTTGTGCGAGATAGATCAATGGCCAGCGGCGGCATCCCAACATTTCTATTTTGGAGCAACAGTAGTAGTAGTAGTAGTATTAGTCCATTTGATGTTGGTTGGTTTAACTAAATAGTTGCAATAAGTACTATCATTAATGGAGAATTGGCTGCTATGTGTGAGTATCCTCCGCCTGCCTGCCTGCCTGCCCTCCGCAGTTACCATTATCTTGACTCACTCACTCACTCACATGTGATTACTTACTACTTGTATACAATGGCAACGGCCATACTACCTACCTATCACCTTGAGAACACTGCGTCTCGTTCCATACATCTGTCAGGTTAAACACCGTTGACTTTGGTTAGTACTTGGATGGGTGACCTGCCTGGGAACACCAACTGCTGCTGCTGTTAGTATACATATTTGGGCAGTCTCCGTGGGTCAGTGTGTGTGTGTGTGTACAAGAATGTCGCACATGGAAATGTGTACATGCCATTTTAATAATAGTTTACCATCCAAGAAGAAAACGTCTACCTATTTGTCAGTCCATTGTCTCTGCCGGCCGGCCTACCTACCTGCTAAAACTTGTCCACTCAATATACTGTTGAATATCTATCTCCAGTGATCACTTACCCTTAATTCCTACATTATTAACCATATGATCTCATTAACAAATCTTTACACATTTCAACCACATACCTTCCTGCTAACATCAATCACAACAACTAATACACTCAACTCAGTCCCAAAACACTTTCTTATTCCTTCCTCAACACCTCGCCCTATATAACCTATCTGAAAAATTTAATTTAAATACCTAACTGCCAACCCATCCCCCCTACCTTCCCCTCCCCCACCACACTTCCCACGGAAGCTCCTCCGGACCCCATCCCCCCTCCTAAACCAACACCCCCCCCCAACAATGGAGGCCGCCGTACCCCTACCCCCAAACAACCCCGTCCAACACCCCCCCCTTGCCAAACACAGAAAATGGGGGCCACAACGCTATATTAACCAGACAAACCCTTCGTTCCTTCGCCTATGTACTATTTATTCTTGAAATAAAACGAGGAATAAACCAAACCGGATTTTCCTTCCTTAGTAAAACACAGATATTTTACAGAACGAGGCCTAAAATAGCCCATATTAGATATTGGATTGCTTGTTTACCACTCACAACTCATTTGGAAACACCACACTAATTATTAATTAATTCATACTTTAAACACACACACACACACACACACACATGTCAGTTAGCCTAAATTCTCCAATATTCATTCATAAAACTGCCTCACGGGGACTGCAACCTCATCAAACAAAGCTGTTAGGTATTTCTAACTGTCAACACAAATTAACAACTTCACATGTCAATCATTGCAACTGTTGATAAAATAGACACTAACTAACCTTGCTATAAGATATAAATACAAGTGCCAAATTTGATTCAGAAGGCAACAGAAGCGTGGCCTAGTCGGAATGAACAAGTTCCTAATCCGGATAGACCTGCGTTCGAGCCTGTCGGAACAGTTGCAAGTACAGGGCACAGATTTCTCTGTGTGTCCCCTCCTGTAGGAGCATCAGTTTCGATAGATTATCTGGATAGCCGAAGATTGATTCACTGACCCCTTGGAATGTGAGGGAGGGTTGAAGTCCGGAGGCCCACGGACGGACACCTGGATCCACTGGCCTCGGGCAGGTCTTTCAATCCACCTGGATTTCAGGTGGGGAGAAGGGAGGCAATTTGTGTCGACACATATAGCTTCCTGGACCCAAATCCCCATGGATACACGGACATGGACACGCACATGGACACTCATTATCTGACACGAACCGAAGGTTCATGTCAGATAATAAGAAGGGAGGTTAGGTTAGGTTGGTTGGTTAGATTGGTTGGTTAGGTTAGGTTAGGTTAGGTTAGGTTAGGGTGGTTAGGTTATGTTGGTTGGTTAGGTTTGTAAGGTTATGTTGGTTAGGTTTGTTAGGTTATGTTGGTTACGTTTGTTAGGTTAAGTTGGTTGGGTTGGTTAGATTAGGTTGGTTAGGTTAGTTAGGTTGGTTGAGTTGGTTAGGTTGGTTGGTTAGGTTGGTTAGTTAGGTTAGGTTAGGTTGGTTGATTAAGTTAGGTTGGCTAGTTAGGTTAGGTTGGTTAGGTTACGTGGCTAGTTAGGTTAGGTTGGTTAGGTTAGGTTGGTTGATTAGGTTGGCTAGGTTGGTTGGTTAGGTTAGATAGCTTAGGTTGGTTGGTTAGGTTAGATAGCTTAGGTTGGTTGGTTAGGTTAGATAGCTTAGGTTGGTGGTTAGGTTAGATAGCTTCGGTTGGTTGGTTAGGTTAGATAGCTTAGGTTGGTTGGTTAGGTTGGTTGGTTACGTTGGTATGGTTGGTTGGGATGGTTGGTTGGGTTGGGTTGGGTTGTTGGTTAGGTTGGTTGGTTGGTTGGTTAGGTTAGGTTGGTTGGTTGGTTAGGTTAGGTTTAAACAAGCTGTTTAAATTATAGCATAAGTAAGAACTCTGTTTAGTGTTGCAGGTAATAGTTTAGTGTGTGTAAACTAAAAGTCTTTGAAAATGTAATAAGTTATTACGAAACGCGTTCAAGTGTCGTGTCAGACTAGCAATAAAAATGAATTTTAGAGAATTGATTTTTCAATTACCATCAACAGTGAAAAGAAACATAAGAAAGATCGAGAAAAATTGTGTTAGAATTTTTAATCTTACATTTTCGGTCATATTTAATAATGCCCCAACGTGTGCCCCAAAGAATGAGGAGATTTGGTAAAATGCTATGCCCAAGATTACCATCCGAGTGCCGGCGGTGGGGTGGCTCAAAATAGCTTCGGCTATCACCTCATTTTGTCCGGTCGTGATGGTCAAGTGGATTAAGGCGTCTTGTACATACCAGTTGCGTTGCTCCTGGGAGTATGGGTTCTAGTCACTTCTGGGGTGTGAGTTTTCAGTTGCATATTGTCCTGGGGACCATTCAGGCTTGTTCGCATTTGTGTTCCTCACGTGTGCCCCAAAGAATGAGGTGATTTGGTAAAATGCTATGCCCAAGATTACCATCCGAGTGCCGGCGGTGGGGTGGCTCAAATAGCTTCGGCTATCACCTCATTTTGTCCGGTCGTGATGGTCAAGTGGATTAAGGCGTCTTGTACATACCAGTTGCGTTGCTCCTGGGAGTATGGGTTCGAGTCACTTCTGGGGTGTGAGTTTTTAGTTGCATATTGTCCTGGGGTCCATTCAGGCTTGTTCGCATTTGTGTTCCTCACGTGTGCCCCAATGAATGAGGTGATTTGGTAAAATGCTATGCCCAACATTACCATCCGAGTGCCGGCGGTGGGGTGCTCAAATAGCTTCGGCTATCACCTCATTTGTCCGGTCGTGATGGTCAAGTGGATTAAGGCGTCTTGTACATACCAGTTGCGTTGCTCCTGGGAGTATGGGTTCGAGTCACTTCTGGGGTGTGAGTTTTTAGTTGCATATTGTCCTGGGGTCCATTCAGGCTTGTTCGCATTTGTGTTCCTCACGTGTGCCCCAAAGAATGAGGTGATTTGGTAAAATGCTATGCCCAACATTACCATCCGAGTGCCGGCGGTGGGGTGGCTCAAATAGCTTCGGCTATCACCTCATTTTGTCCGTCGTGATGGTCAAGTGGATTAAGGTGTCTTGTACATACCAGTTGCGTTGCTCCTGGGAGTATGGGTTCGACTGGGGTGTGAGTTTTCAGTTGCATATTGTCCTGGGACCATTCAGGCTTGTTCGCATTTGTGTTCCTCACGTGTGCCCCAAAGAATGAGGTGATTTGGTAAAATGCTATGCCCAAGAGACACCATCCGAGTGCCGGCGGTGGGGTGGCTCAAATAGCTTCACCAATCCCCTCATTTTGTCCGGTCGTGATGGTCAAGTGGATTAAGGCGTCTTGTACGTACCAGTTGCGTTGCTCCTGGGAGTATGGGTTCGAGTCACTTCTGGGGTGTGAGTTTTCAGTTGCATATTGTCCTGGGGACCATTCAGGCTTGTTCGCATTTGTGTTCCTCACGTGTGCCCCAGAGAATGAGGTGATTTGGTAAAATGCTATGCCCAAGTTTACCATCCGAGTGCCGGCGGTGGGGTGGCTCAAATAGCTTCGGCTATCACCTTATTATGTCCGGTCGTGATGGTCAAGTGGATTAAGGCGTCTTGTACATACCAGTTGCGTTGCTCCTGGGAGTATGGGTTCGAGTCACTTCTGGGGTGTGAGTTTTCAGTTGCATATTGTCCTGGGGACCATTCAGGCTTGTTCGCATTTGTGTTCCTCACGTGTGCCCCAAAGAATGAGGTGATTTGGTAAAATGCTATGCCCAAGATTACCATCCGAGTGCCGGCGGTGGGGTGGTTCAAATAGCTTCGGCTATCACCTCATTATGTCCGGTCGTGATGGTCAAGTGGATTAAGGCGTCTTGTACATACCAGTTGCGTTGCTCCTGGGAGTATGGATTCGAGTCACTTCTGGGGTGTGAGTTTTCAGTTGCATATTGTCCTGGGGACCATTCAGGCTTGTTCGCTAAATAATATATCACTTCTGGGGTGTGAGTTTTCAGTATATATATTCGCTATATATATATATATATATATATATATATATATATATATATATATATATATATATATATGCAGAATAACCACATATGAAAAATAGAAAATGCTTAACGCGTTTTCGGCTAATTCACCTTCATCAGAGCAAAGTAGAATGAAGATAAGATTGCTGATCAGACCTTTATATCCGCCTGGGCAGATCACCTGACCACCAAAAATAAGTGGAGGAAAGGAATTATAAGAAAGAAGGTAAGGCTGCAGACCATACAGGCCTATTGGCCCATACAAGGCAGCTCCTATTAATATCTCCAAGTGCCATACGTGTTTAAATGATTGCTATATTGTTTTGACGTGCTATATTGAGGCTTAAATAGGGATCCAACTTGTACATACCGGGGCTCACATTAAGGCTGTTGTTACAATGTTTGATCAGAGCAGACTCGATCACGTTTCGTTCAACAAAATCCTTACTTTTAACAATACATTTTGCCCCTGTGAAGTCGATAGAATGATTACATAAACTGGAATGTAAATACAATGCACTGGATTGCTGGGCTGTACGAATAGCGTATGAATGCTGTTTTAAACGCGAGGAAAGAGATTTACCTGTCTGGCCGATGTAAACACATGCACACTCATTACAAGGGATGGAATACACACAACCTGCTACAGACGAGGGCGAGTTCTTAATTAACATGGACTAACTGTATTATCATTTTTGAACACTAGATTAATATTAAGGTTCTTCAGGGCTGGGGCAAGATTTACTAGACCCTCAGAATATGGTAATACCAACGAATTTTTCAGTTCTGGTTTCGACTTAGTAGTCTGTTTGTAAAAAGTCCTTTTTGCTTGACCAAACGCAAGATCCAAGATCGATTTTGGGTATTTTAACTTCTTCCCAATTTCAATATATTTGCTATTTCTTCATCGAAAAATTCCGGACTACAAACTCTCAGTGCTCTGAGAAACATACCAGAAAAAACTGCCCGCTTGACCTGAACATGATGATTTGAATAGAAATGTACATACGAGCACACATTGGTAGGTTTCCTATACACATTGAATTTGAAACTTCTACCAATTCTATGAATCATGATGTCTAAAAAAGGCAGAACACCATTCACTTCGTTCTCAATTGTGAATTAATTGACGGAACCAGCGAATTGATTTGATTGAGAAAATCAGTTTCGTCATGATTAACCGGCCACAGGCACAAAATATCGTAAACGTACCTGTACCAAAGCAAATTTGAGGGTAAAATCCTGGGAAGGATATTTGTTTCGAAACATTCCATGTACAGATTGCTCAAAACAGGGTGAGAGGGGATTACCCATCGCCATGCCAAATGTTTGTTTATAAAATGAATCATTAAAGCTGAAATAATTATCTTTAATGCACAATTTTATAAGTTCAATAATGGTGTTAGTAGGCAAAGTTAAATTATACCTTGGGAGTAGATCCCGTAAGAATGACAACAGATCATCAACAGGAACCCTAGTGAACAGAGCCGTCACATCAAAACTCACAAGTTTAAAAATCATAATTTAATTTCAAACTAGACAACTTGTTAACCAAGTCCAAGTTGTTTGTTATGTGTGAGTTGGAAATGGAACCTACTACTGGAGACAAGATTTGGACAAGCCATTTGGAAAGTCTATATGCCACAGATCCAACAGAACTAATAATAGGTCTTGCAGGATTATTCGGTTTGTGTGTTTTAATAAGCCCATATAGATATGGGAGAGAAGGGGAACGACTTAAAAACTTAGGAATCAAACTCCTTATCGTTCTTGAGCACGGTTTTAAGAGTTTTGTTGAAATGAGCAATAACTCTTTCAATAGGGTCACTATTAACAGGTAAGTAAGTGTCTCTGTCCTCCAATAACTGGTTCATTTTTTGGACATAGTCTTCTTTGTCCATGATGACAACAGCATTGGATTTATCAGCTTTAGTGATATGTAGAGAGTTATCTTTTTGAGGGTTTTGAACGCTCGCATAAACCTCTCTGGACAATTAGGCACAGTACCCTTAAGTAAAGAACCGTACACCATTCCCTTGCAAATATTGATGTCATCAGATGAAATCTCACTAGATTTCTCCAAATTGCAAAAACTTTTGGCAATATTTGCATAATTCACATCTCTATTTGATATGGAGAAACTCAGACCGTAACCAAGAGCAGTCATCGTATCATTATCAAGTTGTTTACTAGAGAGATTAATAACAGAGTCAGTGTTGGCATGTTTATTCCAATCACTTTGTTGAATGAGCCTATTTAATTTTGAATCAAGCTTCGTACTTACATTCGTGCAGGCAGATCTCATAGCGGTGTAACAATAATCCATCATCGGGCGATTCCATTCCAAGGGTACAGCTTGAGAAAATGAATACTTACGGCTGTTCAACACCTTAAAACATTCCCGTACTTCTAATTTAAGCAAATCAATATTTTTACCAAGCACTAAGCGGGAAATTTCATCAAACGGTCGGTCAGCTAATTTCAGCACACTGTTGGAGGATAGGGAACGGGGAAGCACTTGTTCACTGAGACATTTTCTAAGAAAATGAAGACGGATTTTTAACGTATAGGATTTCACTAAAGCAGAACGAAAATTAGAAACAAAAGGTTCTCAAGCTGTACCCTTGGAATGGCATCGCCCGATGATGGATTATTATAGGTAGGTTAAGTAGGTTAGGTGGTCGAAAAAAACAATTAATTCATGAAAACTTGGCTTATTAGGCAAACTGGGTCTTGCATAATAGGCTGAGAAGTGCGTTATGGCTACTAGGTACGACATATATATATAAATCAGGCCTACTATGCAAGGCCCGATTTGCCTAATAAGCCAAGTTTTCATGAATTAATATATTTTCTCTAATTTTTTTCTTATGAAATGATAAAGCTACCCATTTCATTATGTATGAGGTAAATTTTTTTTAATTGGAGTTAAAATTAACGTAGATATATGACCGAACCTAACTAACCTAACCTAACCTATCTTTATACGTTAGATTAGGTTAGGTAGCCGAAAAAGTTGGGTTAGGTTAGGTTAGGTAGTCGAAAAACAATTAATTCATGAAAACTTGGCTTATTAGGCAAACTGGGCCTTGCATAATAGGCTGAGAAGTGCGTTCTGGCTACTAGGTACGACATATATATATATATATATATATATATATATATATATATAATATATATATATATATATATAAATATGACCGAAAAAGTAAGTATATCGTGATCAGATATACAAGGCAGAGAATGAAATCAAAGACAACAAAAACGCAACTACTTCATGCTACGAACGAGTGGAGGAAATAGCAACATCGACGAAAGTATCCGTACCCGCATTGAACAACACCTCGACATCCTCACAGACCGACATCACCTCAGCACTGAAACAAGGATTATCAAGAAACTAACACGTTATATGGAGGACCTATGGGCAATTCCACGACCAAGAGATGGCTTCCTGAACCTTGCAGGAATTAACCTCACTGAGGACCAAGTCACTCTCCTAAATCTGGGCATAAACTGTCACGTTATGTCCACACCGAGTGAGATGGCCCGGAAAGTGGAGTTGGAAATTCTGTTGGACGGAATATTCGACCTCGAGACACAAAAGAAGGTCACTACCAAAGATACCTTACAAGCAGAACTTATTGCGGAAGGAGGAAAGAATCGAGGCAATTACAGAAGCACCATACTGTCCCCCGAGCTCAAAACGACAGCCAAAAGCCTTCGTGAGAACAAGGAGATAGTTGTCAGGAGAGGTG
>NW_025560933.1:0-11916 GCF_020424385.1 Procambarus clarkii | reverse complement strand
TCGTTCAGCCCACCACCCCCAGAACCTCGTCCAGCCCACCACCCCACCCAAGGTCTAATCTATTCCCTTGAGATTACATCTGGGTGTACGAATACTTTGGAGCTCTGCCTCGCCTACTCGAGATAGGGAAATGGAGGTTCTTCAGGCGAGTTAACTCACTCGACCATGGGTTATGCTTGCAGTCTGATGTCTCGAGGCAAGAGTGCGTGTTGAATGGTGCAGTAATACTTCCAGCTTAAATGGGGAGTCTTTTGTGAGGGGTATGATGTTATTCTGACTGGCAATATGTGTTTTTCCAGATGCTTATAGACGCACACATTTTATTTGTATTATTTCATTTCATTTATGTGGTTCGATCTGATGCAAGAGTTGGCGTTAACTTCACTGGAGTGGTCGTGGGAGCAATTTTGCCGACCCTGAACAGGTCTTGATGGGTACCTACCAATCACCAATCAGCAAAGTTGGATGAGGCTAACCCCAAGCGTCTGGTACCAACACACACACACACACACAGGAAAGGAGACTATAAGAGGATAAGGGACTATCTGGGTGAAGTGCAGTGGGAGGAAGAAATTAGAGGAAAAACAGTCCAAGATATGATGGACCTAGTCATACAGAAATGCCAGGAGGCCGAAGAGAGATTTATACCAACGGTAAAGGGAAAAAATAAGAAGGAATATAATAACCCATGGTTTAATAGACAGTGTCAGGAAGCAAAAATGGCCAGCAGGCGGGAGTGGAGGAAGTACAGAAGACAAAGAACAGAGGACAAACAGAAGCAGATACAACAGAGCTAGGAACGATTACATTAACATAAGACGAACATCGGAAAGGGACTATGAGAACGATATTGCAATCAAAGCGAAAAAAAACAACCTAAGTTACTACACAGTCATATAAGAAGAAAAATGTCGGTGAACGACCAAGTGACAAGACTAAGGAAGACAGAGGGGGCATATACTGAAAGTGACAAGGAAATCTGCGAGGCACTGAATGCCAGTTCCATGGAGTGTTCACTACCGAGCCTGAGCAGCTCCCATTGTTGGAAGGGGTTACCCTAGATGAAAGACTATCAGATATAGAGGTGACAGCAGAGGAGGTAATGAAACAGTTGACAACTCTAGATGCAACTAAAAGCAGTTGGACCAGACAAAGTATCACCGTGGATACTAAAAAAAGCAGCACAGGCCCTCAGCGTGCCTCTGGCAATGATCTTAATGAGTCACTTATGTCAGGAGAAGAATGCCCAGTTGCTGGAAGAAGGCAAATGTCGTGCCGATCTTCAAGAAAGGTAATAGGGAGGAGGCACTTAACTATAGACCTGATCACTGACAAGCATCCCCTGTAAAATACTGGAAAGAATAATTAGGCTACGGACTGGTTGCACACCTGGAGAACATTAGGTTTGTGAACAAACATAACATGGGTTCTGGACAGGGAAATCGTGCCTAACAAACCTTCTGGAATTCTATGATAAAATAACGAGGATAAGACAGGACAGAGATGGTTGGGCAGACTGCATATTTCTGGACTGCCAAAAAGCCTTTGATACAGTACCGCACATGAGACTGCTGTTCAAGCTCGAGAGGCAGGCGGGGGTGGGGGGAAAGGTCCTAGGTCATGGATAAGGAACTACCTAACAGGAAGGAGCCAAAGAGTACGGGAAGGGGCGAGAAAGTCGGACTGGCGAACAGTAACAAGTGGAGTACCACAAGGATCGGTGCTGGGACCAATTCTATTTCTTGTATATGTTAACGACATGTTTACAGGCGTAGAGTCCTACATGTCGATGTTTGGCGGATGACGCAAAGTTGATGAGAAGAGTTGTGACAGATGAGGATTGCAGGATCCTCCAAGAGGAACTGAACAGATTGCAGAGATGGTCAGAGAAATGGCTACTAGAATTCAACACGAGCAAATGTAAAGTTATGAAAATGGGACTAGGAGATAGGAGACCAAAGGGACAGTACACAATGAAGGGGAACAGCCTACTGTAACGACGCGTGGAAAGAGACCTGGGGGTGGACGTAACACCTAATCTATCTCCTGAGGCACACATTAATAGGATAACGACAGCAGCATACTCTACACTGGCAAAAGTTAGAACATCATTCAGAAACCTAAGTAAGGAGGCATTTAGGGTGCTTTACACTGCCTACGTAAGGCCAGTCTTAGAGTATGCCGCCTCATCATGGAGTCCCCATCTGAAGAAGCATATAATGAAACTGGAAAAGGTTCAGAGGTTTGCAACGAGACTCGTCCCAGAGCTACGAAGGATGGGGTATGAGGAGCGCCTGAGGGAACTGTGCCTTACGACACTAGAAAGAAGAAGGGAGAGGGGGGACATGATAGGAACATATAAGATACTCAGACGGATTGACAGAGTGGACATAGACGAAATGTTCACACAGAATAGTAACAGAACGAGAGGACATGGATGGAAACTTGAAACTCAGATGAGTCACAGAGATGTTAGGAAGTTTTCTTTTAGCGTGAGAGTAGTGGGGAAATGGAATGCACTTCAGGAACAGGTTGTGGAAGCAAATACTATTCATAATTTTAAAACCAGGTATGATAGGGAAATGGGACAGGAGTCATTGCTGTAAACAACCGATGCTTGAAAGGCAGGATCCAATAGTCAATGCTCGATCCTGCAGACACAACTAGGTGAGTACAACTAGGTGAGTACAACTAGGTGAGTACACACACACACACACACACACACACACACACACACACACACACACACACACACACACACACACACACACACACACACACACATACACACACACACACACACACACATGTCAGGGTGAGAAGAGAAGCAGAGAAAAGTTATGAAAATGTTATAGCAAACAAAGCCAAGACCGAACCAAAGCTACTCCACAGTCACATCAGTAGGAAAAAAGTGAAAGAATAGATAGTGAAACTTAGAACAGGCGAGGACAGGTATACAGAGAATGACAAAGAGGTGTGTGATGAACTCAACAAGAGGTTCCAAGAGGTCTTCACAACAGAACAACCTGGTTACCTGGTTGATGGGGTTCTGGGAGTTCTTCTACTTCCCAAGCCCGGCCCGAGGCCAGGCTTGACTTGTGAGAGTTTGGTCCACCAGGCTGTTGCTTGTAGCGGCCCGCAGGCCCACATACCCACCACAGCCCAGTTGGTCCGGCACTCCTTGGAGGAATAAATCTAGTTTCCTCTTGAAAATGTCCACGGTTGTTCCGGCAATATTTCTTATGCTTGCTGGGAGGACGTTGAACAACCGCGGACCTCTGATGTTTATACAGTGTTCTCTGATTGTGCCTATGGGTGGGTGAGGAACAAGGTGAGGTCAGTGCACTAGGAGAAAGGGAAGTAAACCAGGCGGCCTTGGAAGAGTTTGAAATTATGAGAGAGGAGGTTAAGAGACACCTGCTGGACCTGGATGTTAGAAAGGCTGTTGGTCCAGACGGGATCTCGCCATGGGTACTGAAAGAGTGTGCAGAGGCACTTTGCTTGCCACTCTTCATAGTGTACAGTAGGTCATTGGAGACGGGAGACCTACCAGAAATATGGAAGACGGCGAATGTGGTCCCAATATACAAAAAGGGCGACAGGCAAGAGGCACTGAACTATAGGCCAGTATCCTTGACTTGTATACCATGCAAGGTGATGGAGAAGATCGTGAGAAAAAACCTGGAAGCACATCTGGAGAGAAGGGACTTCGTGACAAATCGACAACATGGGTTCAGGGAGGGTAAATCTTGCCTGACTGGCTTAATAGAATTCTATGACCAGGTAACACAGATTAAGCAAGAAAGAGAGGGCTGGGCGGACTGCATTTTCTTGGATTGTCGGAAAGCCTTTGACACAGTAGCGCATAAGAGGCTGGTACATAAGCTGGAGAGACAGGCAGGTGTAGCTGGTAAGGTGCTCCAGTGGATAAGGGAGTACCTAAGCAATAGGAAGCAGAGAGCTACGGTGAGGGGTGAGACCTCCGGTTGGCGTGAAGTCACCAGTGGAGTCCCACAGGGCTCTGTACTCGGTCCTATCTTGTTTCTGATATATGTAAATGATCTCCCGGAGGGTATAGATTCATTTCTCTCAATGTTTGCGGACGATGCCAAAATTATGAGAAGGATTAAGTCAGAAGAGGACTGTTTGAGGCTTCAAGAAGACCTAGACAAACTGAAGGAATGGTCGAACTGATGGATGGTTGTTAGAGTTTAACATAACCAAATGTAATATAATGAAGATAGGTGTAGGGAGCAGGAGGCCAAATACAAGGTATCATCTAGGAGAGGAAATTCTTCAGGAGTCAGAGAAAGAAAAAGACTTGGGGGTTGATATCACGCCAGACCTGTCTCCTGCAGCACATATCAAGAGGATAACATCAGCGGCATATGCCAGGCTGGCCAACATACGAACGGCATTCAGAAATTTGTGTAAAGAATCATTCAGAACTTTGTATACCACATATGTCAGGCCAATCCTGGAGTATGCAGCCCCAGCATGGAGTCCATATCTAGTCAAGGATAAGACTAAACTGGAAAAGGTTCAAAGGTTTGCCACCAGACTAGTACCTGAGCTGAGAGGTATGAGCTACGAGGAGAGACTACGGGAATTAAACCTCACTTCGCTGGTAGACAGAAGAGTTAGAAGGGACATGATCACCACATTCAAGATTCTCAAGGGAATTGATAGGGTAGATAAAGACATGCTATTTAACACAAGTGGCACACGCACAAGGGAACACAGGTGGAAACTGAGCGACCAAATGAGCCAAAGAGATATTAGAAAGAACTTTTTTAGTGTCAGAATGGTTGACAAATGGAATGCATTAGGAAGTGATGTGGTGGAGGCTGACTCCATACACAGTTTCAAGTGTAGATATGATAGAGCCCAATAGGCTCAGGAATCTGTACACCTGTTGATTGATGGTTGAGAGGCGGGACCAAAGAGCCAGATCTCAAGCCCCGCAAGCACAACTAGGTGAGTACACACACACAAATACATGAACAAACACACACATATATATATATATATATATATATATGTCGTACCTAATAGCCAGAACGCACTTCTCAGCCTACTATTCAAGGCCCGATTTGCCTAATAAGCCAAGTTTTCATGAATTAATGTTTTTTCGTCTACCTAACCTACCTAACCTAACCTAACTTAGCTTTTTTTGGCTACCTAACCTAACCTTACCTATAAATATAGGTTAGGTTAGGTTAGGTAGGGTTGGTTAGGTTCGGTCATATATCTAAGTTAATTTTAACTCCAATAAAAAAAATTGACCTCATACATAGAGAAAAGGGTTGCTTTATCATTTCATAAGAAAAAAATTATAGTAAATATATTAATTCAGGAAAACTTGGCTTATTAGGCAAATCGGGCCTTGAATAGTAGGCTGAGAAGTGAGTTCTGGCTACTAGGTACGACATATATATATATATATATATATATATATATATATATATGTCGTACTAATAGCCAGAACGCACTTCTCAGCCTACTATTCAAGGCCGATTTGCCTAATAAGCCAAGTTTTCATGAATTAATGTTTTTTCGTCTACCTAACCTACCTAACCTAACCTAACCTAGCTTTTTTTTGGCTACCTAACCTAACCTTACCTATAAATATAGGTTAGGTTAGGTTAGGTAGGGTTGGTTAGGTTCGGTCATATATCTACGTTAATTTTAACTCCAATAAAAAAAAATTGACCTCATACATAGAGAAAAGGGTTGCTTTATCATTTCATAAGAAAAAAATTATAGTAAATATATTAATTCAGGAAAACTTGGCTTATTAGGCAAATCGGGCCTTGAATAGTAGGCTGAGAAGTGAGTTCTGGCTACTAGGTACGACATATATATATATATATATATATATATATATATATATATATATATATATATATATATATACATAATAAAATGGGTAGCTTTATCATTTCATAAGAAAAAAAATTAGAGAAAATATATTAATTCAGGAAAACTTGACTTACTAGGCAAATCGGGCCTTGCATAGTAGGCTGAGAAGTGCGTTCTGGCTACTAGGTACGATATATATATATATATATATATATATATATATATATATATATATATATATATATATATATATATATATATGTCGTACCTAGTAGCCAGAACTCACTTCTCAGCCTACTATGCAAGGCCCGATTTGCCTAATAAGCCAAGTTTTCATGAATTAATGTTTTTTCGTCTACCTAAACCTACCTAACCTAACCTAACCTAGCTTTTTTGGCTACCTAACTTAACCTTACCTATATATAGGTTAGGTTAGGTTAGGTAGGGTTGGTTAGGTTCGGTCATATATCTACGTTAATTTTAACTCCAATAAAAAAAAATTGACCTCATACATAGTGAAAAGGGTAGCTCTATCATTTCATAAGAAAAAAATTATAGTAAATATATTAATTCAGGAAAACTTGGCTTATTAGGCAAATCGGGCCTTGAATAGTAGGCTGAAAGTGAGTTCTGGCTACTAGGTACGACATATATATATATATATATATATATATATATATATATATATATATATATATATATATATATATATATATATATATAATATATATATATATATATATATTGTGACGGTACCGTGTTGGTGTTCGGCTGTTCAAAGCTATGGGTATGGCCTCGTCACATAGAATAAAAAAAAAATAGAAAATCTGGAACTTCGTCTGTGGTAAGGTAAGGAGAAGACACACAAAACACAAGTAAATTTTAACAATGGAATTTTAATTACGTTAAAGAAAGCAAAACATGAATAAAAATGGACATACAAATTCGTATAATAAAATCAATCAATCAAAATAATAAGAATAATTAAATGACAAAATGAAAAGTTACGTTAAGACAAGGGAGCAATAACAAGCTGTGCAATATACAATAAAATGAGAGGTGCAGGAATATTGGCTTTAAGCTATCACCTCTCTTAGTACACGTAAGTCACAGCTTAGTCTACGAAGAAGACGTGTTAACCGTATGAAAGCACTGAATATTCTGAAGACTGAGGTCGTGGCGGCCCCAGACATCAAGTAGTATGGTGGGTGGAATGCAGTTGCAGCTTGACCCACAGCCAATCAGCGAGGAGCCGGCGACAAGACAGGTAGTTTGGCGGTTTGAGGTGGAGCAGGTGTTCCTGGCTGCATACGTTTTGCGCTCTGGCAAACCTTGCTGGTGTTGTTGTTGGATTTTTCTTCCATAGTAGTTTTATATATTTATAACGACGTATTTTTGGAGGGAAGAGCAGGCTCAATCTCTTGAAGGAGATTATCGTCACAACTCTCCCCCGAAGCCTGCGGTTCTGGAAGAAGTACGTCGTTATGTGGTGGAGTCGCTTCTACTTCATAAACTCTGGAGAGATCATGGGCTAAGATGTTGTCGGAATCTTGGTATAGCGTGTCTCCAGGTTGAATTTCTGCAGTTAGCAAGCTCATAGTAGAAGACGTTGAGATGAGAAGTGGGCGTGCTGCAGGAGGTGTAGGGTGGTTTGGTCCGTGTTGATGGTGGACCGAGCACTTTTCAGGTGTGGAGTGAAGTGCTGGAGCTTCAGGATGATGAAGAGTAGTTCCTTGCCAATTGTTCCGTAGTTCCTTGTAGCAGTAGTCGCTGACAGGTGTATTCTCCTCGCCTCGTTTCTGCATCACGACACCACCAACGTCGGTACCACTGGCGTCGACATGGAGGATGAAGGGGTTATCTGACGAGGTGAGAGTGGAATTAGAATATGGCAAAGGAGCACTATTATTATCCTGAAAGTATTTGGGAAGATCATTAAGGATTTCGGAATTAGAAAGCGCTGACGCCTTGTCAGTGCTTTCGGGAGGAGAAGCTGGGAAGGTCTCACTGTGGATGTAGGGTTCTGTGAAGGTAGAACAGTTAATCAGGACAGTGGGAGGAGTACCATTATATTGCTTCAAGAGGTTGACGTGGCACAGCTGGGTCTTCCGCCGCCTATCTGGAGTCTCTATGACGTAGTTGTTGTTATTTCTGCACTCTTGACGCGGTAGGGTCCTGAAAACCTGGTTTGTAAAGGTGAACCTGGGATAGGGAAGTATCTAGGACGAAGTCTCCCGGCTTGAATTTTCTTACTTTGCTGGTCTGGTCGTAATGAGTCTTCATCCTCTCCTGGGCTTTCAATAGATTATCATGGGCAAAACGGTGGACTCTCTCTAGAATGTGTTGAAGGTTTTGAAGAAACTGGGGCACATTCTGATGCTCACTGAAGGTGGCATCTCTGAGAGAGTCTTTGAAAGCCTTAAGGGGAGTACGGCACTTACGGCCGTAGAGCATCTCTTAAGGAGATACTCCTAGGGACTCATTGGGGAGACTTCTGTAAATACACATTATAAGGTCGATTTGCTTATCCCAATCCTTAGAGGTTTCACTACAAAACTTTTTCAAGAGTGCTTTGATAGTCTGATGACTACGTTCAAGAGAACCCTGTGAAGCAGGATGATAGGGGCTGGACAATACCTGTTTGATGTTGAACTCCTCCAGTGTCCTTTTGAAGAGATCACTGGTGAAGTTGGTACCACTGTCGCTCTGAATCTCCCTGGGAAATCCGTATTGAGTGAAGATCTTCAATAGATGTTTTACAACCGTAGCAGCCGTGATGTTCTTCACTGGAACTGCTATGGGAAATCTGGTGGTAGGACACAGGATGGTTAAGATATAGGCGTTACCTGAACTGGCCCGAGGTAAAGGACCAACACAGTCTATTATGAGTCTGTGGAAAGGTTCCGCAGGCACCTGTATAGGAATCAGTGGCGCTCTAGGAATGGAGATGTTCGGTTTGCCTGCCATCTGACATGTATGACACTGTTTTACGTACTGTTTGACGCTATTTACCATACCTGGCCAGTAGTAGTCTTGACGAATTCCATGGTAAGTCTTGTTGAAGCCGTAGTGGGAGAGTGCTCCGTGGGCCAGGTGTAGAATAGTGGGCCGCAGGCTCGTAGAAATCACAAGTTGTTCGATGTTGGCCCAATCGTCCTCCTCCTTCAGTTTACTGGGTCTATATCTGCGGTAGAGCAAGTCGTTCTCTAGGAAGAACCCAGGAATACTGTCGGGTTGAGTCTCAGCCTTTAAAAAACAATGGTGTTAAAGTAAGATCTTCCCTCTGCAACTTACGGAACTCCAACTTGGTCAGATGCGGGGGTAGTTTCTGAGGGTCTTGAGGGACAGCGGTAGCAGTAGAGTCAGCTGGCTGTGGACGTGCGGCTTGTGCACGGGTGGTCACGAGAACCGGAGGAGAAACTTCATCACTCTCTTGAACCTCTGCTGGAACATACGCTAGAATAGGGTTACTTGGCACAGAGTTACACACCTGGGGTTTGTCCATAACGATCAGGTTGGTCGGTTTGCAGGTCTTCTGCCAAGTCGTTGCCTAGGAGAAGTTGCACTCCAGCATGGGAAAAGGCTTTTCCCTGACGGCGACTTGGACTTCTCCGTTCACGTAGGGACAATCCAGGTGGACTCTGGCGAGAGGGTATGGAGTGGTAGCAGTGAGGTCAGTGATGAAGACAGTTTCTCCGGTGTAGACGATGTTGGGCACAGCCGACTTCAAGATGATCGATTGAAGAGCCGCTGTGTCCCTCAAGATCTTCAATTTGAAACGTCCCTCCGGATTTGAACCGTTGGCAGAGACAGTTCCAGTATACAGGTGTTTACTGAAAAGAGAAAGATCATTAACATTAACACTAACATTCATCACAGGCTTACCGGACTTAGGAGGAGTTGGTTTGGGTTTCTGTGGGTCAGTGGTTCTCTTGTATTGAGACTTACCACACTTGTCTATGGTATGTCCATAGAGTCTACAATACTTGCAGTACAATTGCGAGCCAGCTTGATCGGTGCTCACTTTCTCATAACTGTACCACGACTTCTTACTGGAGGATGGTTCGGGTGTCAGCCAGTGGATGAGGCTGTAAGTGTCAGCCGACTTAGCACACTTCAGGTAGTCGGTTTCTTCTTTATCTGCTAAGTAGAGACGGACAGGAGGCGGCACACGCCTCAAGAATTCTTCAACTAGCATCAGGTTGACGAGTTCTGTAAAAGTAGAGACATGTGCTGCTTCCAGCCATTTCAGGAAATATCTCCGTTTTGTGTTGGCAAACTCGAGGAAGGTAGTGGTACTTGCCTTCAGGTGGTCACGGAATTTCCTTCTATAACTTTCGGTGGAAAGGAGGTAAGCGTCCAACACTGCTTGTTTCAGAGTCTGAGTACTGAGTGTGACTGCAGCTCTACCTGTAAGATGGACTCTGAGAAGTGTGGCCCATTGGTCGACAGGCCAACTGAGTTGATTAGCAAGGGTTTCAAAGGTGGTAAAAAACACATCAACTTCTGCTTCTACAAAGGATGGCATTAACTTACTTGCATGTGATATATTAAAACTGACGGGAAGATTGGCAGTAGCTTGCTGGCGATGAGCGAGGTGTGAAGTTTCCAACGTGTATTCTCGTTGACGACACTCTAGAGCCAGAGTCGCTTGTTGCTTGTCATGTTCACGTTGCATCTCCAACTCGCGTCGTTTTGTTTCAAGCTGTACTCGTTCCCGCTCCTGGAGCAGTGCAACCTCACGTTCCTGGAGGGCGAGTTCACGTTCCTTGAGGGCGATTTCTCGTTCGTGTTCTTCCTTCCTCAAGGCAGCCTCACGTTCTTGTTCTTCCCTTCGTATGGCAGCCGCTTCTTTTTGCTGCTCACGTTCAATCTTGGCCAGCTCTAGTTTGAGTTTCATCGTTGCAAGTCAGTTTATCTGCAATATAGTAAGTTTCATGAGTTTCAGAGTCAATCTTACCTGCTCTAAATAGTAATCCAGCAACAGGTTGTGTAGGTCATTTTTGGTTGGCTTGGTAGGGAACTTCTAGTTGATACTCATGTGCAAGAGTTTGTAATTCAGTCCTCTTGGCACGACTTAAAGTCCCTATTTCACCTGCTGGATTTGCACGGAAAGCTTGGAGACGAAACATGGTGAAATTAGCAAATAAATATACACGAATATTCAGTTATAGTGAATGTCAGAAACAGGACAACGTGGCAACTGGTACCTATCCTGTGGGATCTTTAACAATTAAAGTTAAGTAAAAGGTGTTAAATGATTAATTTAAATCTAGGGCGCAGGAAATCTTGTACCCGGTACTCATGTAAGAGGATAAGGGCAAGAAAATCCTACTAACAAATGAAACAAAGTTTCGAAAACAAATGAAACAGTTAATTGCCTCTAAAGTAAAATTGGTAGTCCAAGGATGTAGGCATACCTTGCCAAGTCTCTATAGGACATAAAGCAAGTTTTTCCTCCTGAAATTAATATGATACTTACAGAATTAGCGAACTTTTGTGCTCTGAAAAAGTAAACTAATTCCCTACCATTGTATGTATCATCATCTCTGACTGACGTGTAGGGGTGCGAGGTGTCAACTGGTGACGAGAACTGCTGCTGAGGTCCCAATTCAGCAACTAAAGTTCGAGCTAGAGGAACTATGGCCCTCTTGTCCTCCTACAGTCAGATTGCAGAAGATTGGGTGCTCTTGACCCGGGGCAGACCACAGTACCAGGGTACCATATGATGATCTGTCAAAAATGAGAAATATCCAAGGGACAAAGATGGTAAACACGAGTAATAACACGGAGGGAGAGATGACCAATTAAGAGTATGACTGCGGCCTACAGTCACCACGTAATCCAAAGTTGTCTCACTTCACCATATGCTACTCTCGTAATGCACAATACACCGCACCATATAAAAATGAAATTGAATATGAAAAATAGTAAAAGCTACGTTAACAAAGTTAAATACGCTTACCATAAATTACCACTTGGCACCAGTACCTGAGTGAAGCTCCCGGACAGTGTAACACTGTAAAAGTGTTTGATTTAGTTTAATACATACAT
>NW_025560931.1:0-15233 GCF_020424385.1 Procambarus clarkii | reverse complement strand
TACTGAAAGCGGCTTTTGGTCACATTGGTCCCAATCCCCCTGCAGTTTTCAAAATATCCCAAATATCCCAATTTCGAGGCCTGAGCAATATTTTGGAGCCAAATTCTGGCTCTCTGCACGTATTCGCAGTCTGAAATTACGACTTTTTTATACCCAACATATGCGAAGTACTGAAAGTAGCAATGAGTCACATTTTACACAAACTCACCTGCAGTTTTCCAAATATCCCAAACATCCCAATTTCGAGGCCTGAGCCATATTTTGGAGCCAAATTCTGGCTCTCTGCACGTATTCGCAGTCTGAAATTATGACTTTTTTATACCCAACATATGCGAAGTACTGAAAGCGGCGTTTGGTCACATTTGTCCCAAACCTCCCTGCAGTTTTCAAAATATCCAAAACAATCCAATATCGAGGCCTGAGCAATATTTTTGAGCCAAATTCTGGCTCTCTGCACGTATTCGCAGTTTAAAATTACGACTATTTATACGTAACATATGCCAAGTACTAGAAGCGGCTTTTGGTCACATTTGTCCCAATCCCCACTGCAGTTTTCAAAATATCCCAAACATCCCAATTTCGAGGCCTGAGCCATATTTTGGAACCAAATTCTGGATCTCTGCATGTATTCGTAGTTTGAAATTACTAATTTTTATTCCAAACATATGCCTAGTACTAAAAGCGGCAGTGGGTCACATTTTGGACAAACTCCCCTGCAGTTTTCAAAATATCCCAACCATCATAATTTCGAGGCCTGAGCCATATTTTGGAGCCAAAGTCAGGCTCTCTGCACGTATTCGCAGTTTGAAATTACGACTTTTTATACGCAACATATGCCAAGTACTGAAAGCGGCAGTGAGTCAAATTTTGGGCAAACTCCCCTGCAGTTTCCAAATATCCCAAACATCATAATTTCGAGGCCTGAGCCATATTTTGGAGCCAAAGTCAGGCTCTCTGCACGTATTCGCAGTTTGAAATTACGACTTTTTATACCCAACATATGCCAAGTACTGAAAGCGGCGTTTGGTCACATTTGTCCGAAACCTCCCGGCGGTTTTCAAAATATCCGAAATATCCCAATTTCGAGTCCTGAACAATATTTTGGAGCCAAAATCTGGCTCTTTGCACATATTCGCAGTTTGATATTACGACTTTTTATACCCAACATATGCCAAGTACTGAAAGCGGCATTGAGTCACATTTTGCACAAACTCCCCGGCAGTTTTCAAAATATCCCAAACATCCCCATTTCGAGGCCTGAGCCATATTTTGGAGCCAAATTCTGGCTCTCTGCACGTATTCGCAGTTTGAAATTACGACTTTTTATACCCAACATATGCCTAGTACTGAAAGCAGCAGTGGGTCACATTTTGCCCAAACTCCCATGCAGTTTTCAAAATATCCAAAACATCAAAATTTCGAGGCCTGAGCCATATTTTGTAACCAAATTCTGGCTCTCTGCACGTATTCGCAGTTTGAAATTACGACTTTTTATACCCAACATATGCCTAGTACTGAAAGCAGCAGTGGGTCACATTTTGCCCAAACTCCCATGCAGTTTTCAAAATATCCAAAACATCAAAATTTCGAGGCCTGAGCCATATTTTGTAACCAAATTCTGGCTCTCTGCACGTATTCGCAGTTTGAAATTACGACTTTTTTATACCCAACATATGCCATGTACTGAATGCGGCTTTTGGTCAAATTGGTCCCAATCCCCCCTGCAGTTTTCAAAATATCCCAAATATCCCAATTTCGAGGCCTGAGCAATATTTTGGAGCCAAATTCTGGCTCTCTGAACGTATTCGCAGTTTGAAATTACGACTTTTTATACCCAACATATGCCAAGTACTGAAAGCGGCGTTTGGTCACATTTGTCCCAAACACCCCTGCAGTTTTCAAAATTTCCAAATCATCCCAATTTCGAGGCCTGAGCCATATTTTGGAGCCAAATTCAGCCTCTTTGCACGTATTCGCAGTTTGAAATTACGACTTTTTATACCCAACATATGCCAAGTACTGACAGCGTCAGTAAGTCACATTTTGCACAAACTCCCCTGCAGTTTTCAAAATATCCCAAATATCCCAATTTCGAGGCCTGAGCCATATTTTGGAGCCAAATTCTGGCTCTCTGCACGTATTCGCAGTTTGAAATTACGACTTTTTATACCCAACATATGCTAAGTACTAAAAGCGGGGTTTGGTCACATTTGTCCCAAACCTCCCTGCAGTTTTCAAAATATCCCAAATATCCTGATTTCGAAACCTAAGCAATATTTTTGAGCCAAATTCTGGCTCTCTGCACGTATTCGCAGTTTGATATTACGAATTTTTATAACCAACATATGCGAAGTACTGAAAGCGGCGTTTGGTCACATTTGTCCCAAACCTCACTGCAGTTTTCAAATATCCAAAACAACCCAATATCGAGGCCAGAGCTATATTTTTGAGCCAAATTCTGGCTCTCTGCACGTATTCGCAGTTTAAAATTACGACTATTTATACACAACATATGTCTAGTACTGAAAGTGGCTTTTGGTCACATTTGTCCCAATCCCCACTGCAGTTTTCAAAATATCCCAAACATCAAAATTTCGAGGCCTGAGCCATATTTTGCAACCAAATTCTGGCTCTCTGCACGTATTCGCAGTTTGATATTACGACTTTTTATACGCAACATATGCCAAGTACTGTAAGCGGGGTTTGGTCACATTTGTCCCAAACCTCCCTGCAGTTTTCAAAATATCCCAAATATCCCAATTTCGAGGCCTGAGCAATATTTTGGAGCCAAATTCTGGCTCTCTGCACGTATTCGCAGTTTGATAATACGAATTTTTATAACCAACATATGCGAAGTACTGAAAGCGGCGTTTGGTCACATTTGTCCCAAACCTCCCTGCAGTTTTCAAAATATCCAAAACAACCCAATATCGAGGCCAGAGCTATATTTTTCAGCCAAATTCTGGCTCTCTGCACGTATTCGCAGTTTAAAATTACGACTATTTATTCCCAACATATGCCAAGTACTGAAAGCGGCTTTGGTCACATTTTCCCAAACCTCCCTGCAGTTTTCAAAATATCCCAAACATCCCAATTTCGAGGCCTGAGCCCAATCTGGCTCTCTGCACGTATTCGCAGTTTGAAATTACGACTTTTTATACCCAACATATGCCAAGTACCCAAACATTTTGTCAAAGTTTTCAAAATTCCCAAACATCGAGGCCTGAGCCATATTTTGGAGCCAAATTCTGGCTCTCTGCACGTATTCGCAGTTTGAAATTGTGACTTTTTTATACCCAACATATGCGAAGTACTGAAAGCGGCTTTTGGTCACATTTGTCCCAATCCCCCCTGCAGTTTTCAAAATATCCCAAATATCCCAATTTCGATAGCTGAGCCATATTTTGGAGCCAAATTCTAGCTCTTTGCACGTATTCGCAGTTTGATATTTCGACTTTTTATACCGAACACATGCCAAGTACTGGATGCGGCACTGAGTCACATTTTGCATAAACTCCCCTGCAGTTTTCAAAATATCCCAAACATCCCAATTTCGAGGCCTGAGCCATATTTTGGAGCCAAATTCTGGCTCTCTGCACGTATTCGCAGTTTGATATTACGACTTTTTATACCCAACATATGCCAAGTACTGAAAGCGGCAGTGAGTCACATTTTGCACAAACTCCCTGCAGTTTTCAAAATATCCCAAACATCCCAATTTCGAGGCCTGAGCCATATTTTGGAGCCAAATTCTGGCTCTCTGCACGTATTCGCAGTTTGAAATTACGAATTTTTATACCCAACATATGCCAAGTACTGAAAGCGGCAGTGGGTCACATTTTGCCCAAACTCCCATGCAGTTTTCAAAATATCCCAAACATCCCAATTTCGAGGCCTCAGCCATATTTTGGAGCCAAATTCTGGCTCTCTGACCGTATTCGCAGTTTGAAATTACGACTTTTTATACCCAACAAATGCCCAGTACAGAAAGCGGCTTTTGGTCACATTTGTCCCAAACCCCCCTGCAGTTTTCAAAACATCCCAAATATCCCAATTTCGAGGCCTGTGCCATATTTTAGAACCAAATTCTGGCTCTATGCACGTATTCGCAGTTTGAAATTACGACTTTTTATACCCAACATACGCCAAGTCCTGAAAGCGGCAGTGAGTCACATTTTGCACAAACTCCCCTGCAGTTTTCAAAATATCCCAAATATCCCAATTTCGAGGCCTGAGCTATATTTTGGAGCCAAATTTCTGGCTCTCTGCACGTATTCGCAGTTTGAAATTACGACTTTTTTATATCCAACATATGCCAAGTACTGAAAGCGGCTTTTGGTCACATTTGAAAGAGGCCTGAGCCATATTTTGGAGCCAAATTCTGGCTCTCTGCACGTATTCGCAGTTTGAAATTACGACTTTTTATACCCAACATATGCCAAGTACTGAAAGCGGCGTTTGGTCACATTTGTCCCAAACTCCCTGCAGTTTTCAAAATATCCCAAACATCCCAATTTCGAGGCCTGAGCTATATTTTGGAGCCAAATTCTGGCTCTCTGCACGTATTCGCAGTTTGAAATTACGACTTTTTATACCCAACATATGCCAAGTACTGAAAGCGGCATTGAGTCACATTTTGCACAAACTCCCCTGCAATTTTCAAAATATCCCAAACATCCCAATTTCGAGGCCTGAGCCATATTTTGTAACCAAATTCTGGCTCTCTGCACGTATTCGCAGTTTGATATTACGACTTTTTATACCCAACATATGCCAAGTACTGAAAGCGGCAGTGAGTCACATTTTGCACAAACTCCCCTGCAGTTTTCAAAATATCCCAAACATCCCAATTTCGAGGCCTGAGCCATATTTTGTAACCAAATTCTGGCTCTCTGCACGTATTCGCAGTTTGATATTACGACTTTTTATACCCAACATATGCCAAGTACTGTAAGCGGCAGTGAGTCACATTTTGCACAAACTCCCCTGCAGTTTTCAAAATATCCCAAACATCATAATTTCGAGGCCTGAGCTATATTTTGGAGCCAAATTCAGGCTCTCTGCACGTATTCGCAGTTTGAAATTACGACTTTTTATACCCAACATATGCCAAGTACTGAAAGCGGCATTTGGTCACATTTGTCCGAAACCTCCCTGCGGTTTTCAAAATATCCCAAATATCCCAATTTCGAGGCCTGAGCAATATTTTTGAGCCAAATTCAGGCTCTCTGCACGTATTCGCAGTTTGAAATTACGACTTTTTATACCCAACTTATGCCAAGTACTGAAAGCGGCACTGAGTCACATTTTGCACAAACTCCCCTGCAGTTTTCAAAATATCCCAAACATCCCAATTTCGAGGCCTGAGCCATATTTTTGAGCCAAATTCAGGCTCTCTGCACGTATTCGCAGTTTGAAATTACGACTTTTTATACCCAACATATGCCAAGTACTGAAAGCGGCGTTTGGTCACATTTTGTCCAAACCTCCCTGCAGTTTTCAAAATATCCCAAACATCCCAATATCGAGGCCTGAGCTATATTTTGAGCCAAATTCTGGCTCTCTGCACGTATTCGCAGTTTGATATTACGACTTTTTATACCCAACATATGCCAAGTACTGTAAGCGGAAGTAAATCATATTTGGACAAACTCCCCTGCAGTTTTCAAAATATCCCAAACATCATAATTTCGAGGCCTGAGCCATATTTTGGAGCCAAAGTCTGGCTCTCTGCACGTATTCGCAGTTTGAAATTACGACTTTTTATACCCAACATATGCCAAGTACTGAAAGCGGCAGGGGTCACATTTTGCCCAAACTCCCCTGCAGTTTTCAAAATATCCCAAACATCCCAATTTCGAGGCCTGAGCCATATTTTGTAACCAAATTCTGGCTCTCTGCACGTATTCGCAGTTTGAAATTACGACTTTTTATACCCAACATATGCCAAGTACTGAAAGCGGCTTTTGGTCACATTGGTCCCAATCCCCCCTGCAGTTTTCAAAATATCCCAAATATCCCAATTTCGAGGCCTGAGCAATGTTTTGGAGCCAAATTCTGGCTCTCTGAACGTATTTGCAGTTTGAAATTACGACTTTTTATACCCAACATATGCCAAGTACTGAAAGCGGCGTTTGGTCATATTTGTCCCAAACACCCCTGCAGTTTTCAAAATTTCCCAATCATCCCAATTTCGAGGCCTGAGCCATATTTTGGAGCCAAATTCTGCCTCTTTGCACGTATTCGCAGTTTGAAATTACGACTTTTTATACCCAACATATGCCAAGTACTGACAGCGGCAGTGAGTCACATTTTGCACAAACTCCCCTGCAGTTTTCAAAATATCCCAAATATCCCAATTTCGAGGCCTGAGCCATATTTTGGAGCCAAATTCTGGCTCTCTGCACGTATTCGCAGTTTGAAATTACGACTTTTTATACCCAACATATGCCAAGTACTGAAAGCGGCGTTTGGTCACATTTGTCCCAAACCTCCCTGCAGTTTTCAAAATATCCAAAACATCCCAATTTCGAGGCCTGAGCTATATTTTTGAGCCAAATTCTGGCTCTCTGCACGTATTCGCAGTTTGAAATTACGACTATTTATACACAACATATGCCAAGTACTGAAAGCGGCTTTTGGTCACATTTGTCCCAATCCTCACTGTAGTTTTCAAAATATCCCAAACATCAAAATTTCGAGGCCTGAGCCATATTTTGCAACCAAATTCTGGCACTTTGCACGTATTCGCAGTTTGATATTACGACTTTTTATACCCAACATATGATAAGTACTGAAAGCGGCTTTTGGTCACATTTGTCCCAATCCCCACTGCAGTTTTCAAAATATCCCAAACATCATAATTTCGAGGCCTGAGCCATATTTTGGAGCCAAAGTCAGTCTCTCTGCACGTATTCGCAGTTTGATATTACGACTTTTTATACCCAACATATGCCAAGTACTGCAAGCGGCAGTTAGTCACATTTTGCACAAACTCCCCTGCAGTTTTCAAAATATCCCAAACATCCCAATATCGAGGCCTGAGCCATATTTTGGAGCCAAATTCTTGCTCTCTGCACGTATTCGCAGTTTGATATTACGACTTTTTATACCCAACATATGCCAAGTACTGAAAGCGGCAGTGAGTCACATTTTGCACAAACTCCCCTGCAGTTTTCAAAATATCCCAAACATCCCAATTTCGAGGGCTGAGCCATATTTTGTAACCAAATTCTGGCTCTGCACGTATTCGCAGTTTGATATTACGACTTTTTATACCCAACATATGCCAAGTACTGAAAGCGGCAGTGAGTCACATTTTGGAGAAACTCCCCTGCAGTTTTCAAAATATCCCAAACATCCCAATTTCGAGGCCTGAGCCATATTTTGGAGACAAATTCTGGCTCTCTGCACGTATTCGCAGTTTGAAATTACGACTTTTTATACCCAACATATGCCAAGTACTGAAAGCAGCAGTGGGTCACATTTTGCCCAAACTCCCATGCAGTTTTCAAAATATCCCAAACATCAAATTTCGAGGCCTGAGCCATATTTTGTAGCCAAATTCTAGCTCTCTGCACGTATTCGCAGTTTGAAATTACGACTTTTTTATACCCAACATATGCCAAGTACTGAAAGCGGCTTTTGGTCACATTGGTCCCAATCCCCCCTGCAGTTTTCAAAATATCCCAAATATCCCAATTTCGAGGCCTGAGCCATATTTTGGAGCCAAATTCTGGCTCTCTGCACGTATTCGCAGTTTGAAATTACGACTTTTTATACCCAACATATGCCAAGTACTGAAAGCGGCATGAGTCACATTTTACACAAACTCACCTGCAGTTTTCGAAATATCCCAAACATCCCAATTTCGAGGCCTGAGCCACATTTTGGAGCCAAATTCTGGCTCTCTGCACGTATTCGCAGTTTGAAATTACGACTTTTTATACCCAACATATGCCAAGTACTGAAAGCGGCGTTTGGTCACATTTGTCCCAAATCTCCCTGCAGTTTTCAAAATATCCAAAACATCACAATTTCGAGGCCTGAGCTATATTTTTGAACCAAATTCTGGCTCTCTGCACGTATTCGCAGTTTAAAATTACGACTTTTTATACCCAACATATGCCAAGTACTGTAAGCGGCATTGAGTCACATTTTGGACAAACTCCCCTGCAGTTTTCAAAATATCCCAAACATTCCAATTTCGAGGCCTGAGCCATATTTTGTAACCAAATTCTGGCTCTCTGCACGTATTCGCAGTTTGATATTACGACTTTTTATACCCAACATATGCCAAGTACTGTAAGCGGCAGTGAGTCACATTTTGCACAAACTCCCCTGCAGTTTTCAAGATATCCCAAACATCCCAATATCGAGGCCTGAGCCATATTTTGTAACCAAATTCTGGCTCTCTGCACGTATTCGCAGTTTGATATTACGACTTTTTATACCCAACATATGCCAAGTACTGTAAGCGGCAGTGAGTCACATTTTGAACAAACTCCCCTGCAGTTTTCAAAATATCCCAAACATCATAATTTCGAGGCCTGAGCTATATTTTGGAGCCAAATTCAGGCTCTCTGCACGTATTCGCAGTTTGAAATTACGACTTTTTATACCCAACATATGCCAAGTACTGAAAGCGGCATTTGGTCACATTTGTCCGAAACCTCCCTGCGGTTTTCAAAATATCCCAAATATCCCAATTTCGAGGCCTGAGCAATATTTTGGAGCCAAAATCTGGCTCTTTGCACATATTCGCAGTTTGATATTACGACTTTTTATACCCAACATATGCCAAGTACTGAAAGCGGCACTGAGTCACATTTTGCACAAACTCACCGGCAGTTTTCAAAATATCCCAAACATCCCAATTTCGAGGCCTGAGCCATATTTTAGAGCCAAATTCAGGCTCTCTGCACGTATTCGCAGTTTGAAATTACGACTTTTTATACCCAACATATGCCAAGTACTGAAAGCGGCGTTTGGTCACATATGTCCCAAACCTCCCTGCAGTTTTCAAAATATCCCAAACAACCCGATATCGAGGCCTGAGCTATATTTTTGAGCCAAATTCTGGCTCTCTGCACGTATTCGCAGTTTGATATTACGATTTTTTATACCCAACATATGAAAAGTACTGTAAGCGGGAGTAAATCACATTTTGGACAAACTCCCCTGCATTTTACAAAGTATCCCAAACATCCCAATTTCGAGGCCTGAGCCATATTTTGGAGCCAAATTCAGGCTCTCTGCACGTATTCGCAGTTTGAAATTACGACTTTTTATACCCAACATATGCCAAGTACTGAAAGCAGCAGGGGTCACATTTTGCCCAAACTCCCCTGCAGTTTTCAAAATATCCCAAACATCAAAATTTCGAGGCCTGAGGCATATTTTGGAACCAAATTCTGGCTCTCTGCACGTATTCGCAGTTTGAAATTACGACTTTTTTATACCCAACATATGCAAAGTACTGAAAGCGGCTTTTGGTCACATTTGTCCCAATCCCCACTGCAGTTTTCAAAATATCCCAAACATCCCAATTTCGAGGCCTGAGCAATATTTTGGAGCCAAATTCTGGCTCTTTGCACGTATTCGCAGTTTGATATTACGACTTTTTATACCCAACATATGCCAAGTACTGAAAGCGGCACTGAGTCACATTTTGCACAAACTCACCGGCAGTTTTCAAAATATCCCAAACATCCCAATTTCGAGGCCTGAGCCATATTTTTGAGCCAAATTCAGGCTCTCTGCACGTATTCGCAGTTTGAAATTACGACTTTTTATACCCAACTTATGCCAAGTACAGAAAGCGGCGTTTGGTCACATAAGTCCCAAACCTCCCTGCAGTTTTCAAAATATCCCAAACAACCTGATATCGAGGCCTGAGCTATATTTTTGAGCCAAGTTCTGGCTCTCTGCACGTATTCGCAGTTTGATATTACGATTTTTTATACCCAACATATGAAAAGTACTGTAAGAGGAAGTAAATCATATTTTGGACAAACTCCCCTGCATTTTACAAAGTATCCCAAACATCATAATTTCGAGGCCTGAGCCATATTTTGGAGCCAAAGTCAGGCTCTCTGCACGTATTCGCAGTTTGAAATTACGACTTTTTATACCCAACATATGCCTAGTACTGAAAGCAGCAGGGGGTCACATTTTGCCCAAACTCCCCTGCAGTTTTCAAAATATCCCAAACATCAAAATTTCGAGGCCTGAGCCATATTTTGTAACCAAATTCTGGCTCTCTGCACGTATTCGCAGTTTGAAATTACGACTTTTTTATACCCAACATATGCCAAGTACTGAAAGCGGCTTTTGGTCACATTGGTCCCAATCCCCCCTGCAGTTTTCAAAATATCCCAAATATCCCAATTTCGAGGCCTGAGCAATGTTTTGGAGCCAAATTCTGGCTCTCTGAACGTATTTGCAGTTTGAAATTACGACTTTTTATACCCAACATATGCCAAGTACTGAAAGCGGCGTTTGGTCATATTTGTCCCAAACACCCCTGCAGTTTTCAAAATTTCCCAATCATCCCAATTTCGAGGCCTGAGCCATATTTTGGAGCCAAATTCTGGCTCTCTGCACGTATTCGCAGTTTGAAATTACGACTTTTTATACCCAACATATGCCAAGTACTGAAAGCGGCAGTGAGTCACATTTTGCACAAACTCCCCTGCAGTTTTCAAAATATCCCAAACATCCCAATTTCGAGGCCTGAGCCATATTTTGGAGCCAAATTCTTGCTCTCTGCACGTATTCGCAGTTTGAAATTACGACTTTTTATACCCAACATATGCCAAGTACTGAAAGCGGCGTTTGGTCACATTTGTCCCAAACCTCCCTGCAGTTTTCAAAATATCCAAAACATCCCAATATCGAGGCCAGAGCTATATTTTTGAGCCAAATTCTGGCTCTCTGCACGTATTCGCAGTTTAAAATTACGACTATTTATTCGTAACATATGCCAAGTACTGAAAGCGGCTTTTGGTCACATTTGTCCCAATCCTCACTGCAGTTTTCAAAATATCCCAAACATCAAAATTTCGAGGCCTGAGCCATATTTTGCAACCAAATTCTGGCACTTTGCACGTATTCGCAGTTTGATATTACGACTTTTTATACCCAACATATGATAAGTACTGAAAGCGGCTTTTGGTCACATTTGTCCCAATCCCCACTGCAGTTTTCAAAATATCCCAAACATCATAATTTCGAGGCCTGAGCCATATTTTGGAGCCAAAGTCAGTCTCTTTGCACATATTCGCAGTTTGATATTACGACTTTTTATACCCAACATATGCCAAGTACTGCAAGCGGCACTGAGTCACATTTTGCACAAACTACCCGGCAGTTTTCAAAATATCCCAAACATCCCAATTTCGAGGCCTGAGCCATATTTTGGAGCCAAATTCTCGCTCTCTGCAGGTATTCGCAGTTTGATATTACGAATTTCTATACCCAACATATGCCAAGTACTGAAAGCGGCAGTGAGTCACATTTTGCACAAACTCCCCTGCAGTTTTCAAAATATCCCAAACATCCCAATATCGAGGCCTGAGCCATATTTTGTAACCAAATTCTGGCTCTGCACGTATTCGCAGTTTGATATTACGACTTTTTATACGCAACATATGCCAAGTACTGTTAGCGGCAGTGAGTCACATTTTGGACAAACTCCCCTGCAGCTTTCAAAATATCCCAAACATCCCAATTTCGAGGGCTGAGCCATATTTTGGAGACAAAATCTTGCTCTCTGCACGTATTCGCAGTTTGAAATTACGACTTTTTATACCCAACATATGCCTAGTACTGAAAGCAGCAGTGGGTCACATTTTGCCCAAACTCCCATGCAGTTTTCAAAATATCCCAAACATCAAAATTTCGAGGACTGAGCCATATTTTGTAACCAAATTCTGGCTCTCTTCACGTATTCGCAGTTTGAAATTACGACTTTTTTATACCCAACATATGCCAAGTACTGAAAACGGCTTTTGGTCACATTGGTCCCAATCCCCCCTGCAGTTTTCAAAATATCCCAAATATCCCAATTTCGAGGCCTGAGCCATATTTTGGAGCCAAATTCTGGCTCTCTGCACGTATTCGCAGTTTGAAATTACGACTTTTTATACCCAACATATGCCAAGTACTGAAAGTAGCAATGAGTCACATTTTACACAAACTCACCTGCAGTTTTCCAAATATCCCAAACATCCCAAATTCGAGGCCTGAGCCATATTTTGGAGCCAAATTCTGGCTCTCTGTACGTATTCGCAGTTTGAAATTACGACTTTTTTATACCCAACATATGCGAAGTACTGAAAGCGGCGTTTGGTCACATTTGTCCCAAACCTCCCTGCAGTTTTCAAAATATCCAAAACAACCCAATATCGAGGCCTGAGCTACATTTTTGAGCCAAATTCTGGCTCTCTGCACGTATTCGCAGTTTAAAATTACGACTTTTTATACCCAACATATGCCAAGTACTGTAAGCGGCATTGAGTCACATTTTGGACAAACTCCCCTGCAATTTTCAATATATCCCAAACATCCCAATTTCGAGGCCTGAGCCATATTTTGTAACCAAATTCTGGCTCTCTGCACGTATTCTCAGTTTGATATTACGACTTTTTATACCCAACATATGCCAAGTACTGTAAGCGGCAGTGAGTCACATTTTGCACAAACTCCCCTGCAGTTTTCAAGATATCCCAAACATCCCAATATCGAGGCCTGAGCCATATTTTGTAACCAAATTCTGGCTCTCTGCACGTATTCGCAGTTTGATATTACGACTTTTTATACCCAACATATGCCAAGTACTGTAAGCGGCAGTGAGTCACATTTTGGACAAACTCCCCTGCAGTTTTCAAAATATCCCAAACATCATAATTTCGAGGCCTGAGCTATATTTTGGAGCCAAATTCAGGCTCTCTGCACGTATTCGCAGTTTGAAATTACGACTTTTTATACCCAACATATGCCAAGTACTGAAAGCGGCATTTGGTCACATTTGTCCGAAACCTCCCTGCGGTTTTCAAAATATCCCAAATATCCCAATTTCGAGGCCTGAGCAATATTTTGGAGCCAAAATCTGGCTCTTTGCACATATTCGCAGTTTGATATTACGACTTTTTATACCCAACATATGCCAAGTACTGAAAGCGGCATTGAGTCACATTTTGCAAAAACTCACCGGCAGTTTTCAAAATATCCCAAACATCCCAATTTCGAGGCCTGAGCCATATTTTTGAGCCAAATTCAGGCTCTCTGCACGTATTCGCAGTTTGAAATTACGACTTTTTATACCCAACATATGCCAAGTACTGAAAGCGGCGTTTGGTCACATATGTCCCAAACCTCCCTGCAGTTTTCAAAATATCCCAAACAACCCGATATCGAGGCCTGAGCTATATTTTGGAGCCAAATTCTGGCTCTCTGCACGTATTCGCAGTTTGATATTACGATTTTTTATACCCAACATATGAAAAGTACTGTAAGCGGAAGTGAGTCATATTTTGCACAAACTCCCCTGCAGTTTTCAAAATTTCCCAAACATCCCAATTTCGAGGCCTGAGCCATATTTTGGAGCCAAATTCAGGCTCTCTGCACGTATTAGCAGTTTGAAATTACGACTTTTTATACCCAACATATGCCAAGTACTGAAAGCGGCGTTTGGTCATATTTGTCCCAAACTCCCCTGCAGTTTTCAAAATATCCCAAACATCCCAATTTCGAGGCCTGAGCCATATTTTGGAGCCAAATTCTGGCTCTCTGCACGTATTCGCAGTTTGAAATTACGACTTTTTATACCCAACATATGCCAAGTACTGAAAGCGGCGTTTGTTCACATTTGTCCCAAACTTCCCTGCAGTTTTCAAAATATCCCAAACATCCCAATTTCGAGGCCTGAGCCATATTTTGGAGCCAAATTCTGGCTCTCTGCACGTATTCGCAGTTTGATATTACGACTTTTTATACCCAACATATGCCAAGTACTGAAAGCGGGGTTTGGTCACATTTGTCCCAAACCTCCCTGCAGTTTTCAAAATATCCCAAATATCCCAATTTCGAGGCCTGAGCCATATTTTGGAGCCAAATTCTGGCTCTCTGCACGTATTCGCAGTTTGATATTACGACTTTTTATACCCAACATATGCCAAGTACTGGACGCAGCAGTGAGTCACATTTAGAACAAACTCCCTGCAGTTTTCAAAATATCCCAAACTTCCCATTTTAGAGGCCTGAGCCATATTTTGGAGCCAAATTCTGGCTCACTGCACGTATTCGCAGTTTGATATTACGACTTTTTATACCCAATATATGCCAAGTACTGAAAGCGGCATTTGGTCACATTTGTCCCAAACCTCCCTGCAGTTTTCAAAATATCCAAAACAACCCAATATCGAGGCCTGAGCTATATTTTTGAGCCAAATTCTGGCTCTCTGCACGTATTCGCAGTTTAAAATTACGACTTTTCATACCCAACATATGCCAAGTACTGTAAGCGGCATTGAGTCACATTTTGGACAAACTCCCCTGCAGTTTTCAAAATATCCCAAACATTCCAATATCGAGGCCTGAGCCATATTTTGTAACCAAATTCTGGCTCTCTGCACGTATTCGCAGATTGATATTACGACTTTTTATACCCAACATATGCCAAGTACTGTAATCGGCAGTAAGTCACATTTTGCACAAACTCCCCTGCAGTTTTCAAGATATCCCAAACATCCCAATATCGAGGCCTGAGCCATATTTTGTAACCAAATTCTGGCTCTCTGCACGTATTCGCAGTTTGATATTACGACTTTTTATACCCAACATATGCCAAGTACTGTAAACTGCAGTGAGTCACATTTTGCACAAACTCCCCTGCAGTTTTGAAAATATCCCAAACATCCCAATATCGAGGCCTGAGCCATATTTTGGAGCCAAATTCTGGCTCTCTGCACGTGTTCGCAGTTTGAAATTACGACTTTTTATACCCAACATATGCCAAGTACTGAAAGCGGCAGTGAGTCACATTTTGGACAAACTCCCCTGCAGTTTTCAAAATATCCCAAACATCCCAATTTCGAGGCCTGAGCCATATTTTGGAGCCAAATTCAGGCTCTCTGCACGTATTTGCAGTTTGAAATTACGACTTTTTATACCCAACATATGCCAAGTACTGAAAGCGGCGTTTGGTCATATTTGTCCCAAACTCGCCTGCA
>NW_025560930.1:92500-110620 GCF_020424385.1 Procambarus clarkii | reverse complement strand
TCCACCTGTGTCCCCTAGTGCGTGTGCCCTTTGTGTTAAATAGCCTGTCTTTATCAACCCTGTCGATTCCCTTGAGAATCTTGAATGTGGTGATCATGTCCCCCCTAACTCTTCTGTCTTCCAACGAAGTGAGGTTCAATTCCCGTAGTCTCTCCTCGTAGCTCATACCTCTCAGCTCGAGTACTAGTCTGGTGGCAAACCTTTGAACCTTTTCCAGTTTATTCTTATGCTTGACTAGATATGGACTCCATGCTTGAGCCGCATACTCCAGGAATGGTCTGACATATGTGGTATATAATGTTCTGAAAGATTCCTTACACAAGTTCCTAAAGGCCGTTCTTATGTTAGCCAACCTGGCATATGCTGCTGATGTTATCCTCTTGATATGAGCTTCAGGGGACAGGTCTGGCGTGATATCAACCCCCAGGTCTTTTTCTCTCTCTGACTCTTGAAGAATTTCATCTCCCAAGTGATACCTTGTATCTGGTCTCCTGCTTCCTACCCCTATCTTTATTACATTACATTTGGTTGGGTTAAACTCTAACATCCATTTGTTCGAACATTCCTGCAGCTTGTCCAGGTCTTCTTGAAGCCTCAAGCTGTCCTCCTCTGTCTTAATCCTTCTCATAATTTTGGCGTCGTCAGCAAACATTGAGAGGAATGAGTCTATACCCTCTGGGAGATCATTTACGTATATCAGAAACAGGATAGGTCCAAGCACAGAGCCCTGTGGGACTCCACTGGTGACTTCACGCCATTCTGAGGTCTCACCCCTCACTATAACTCTCTGCTTCCTATTGCGTAGGTACTCCCTTATCCACTGGAGCGCCCTACCAGTTACTCCTGCCTGTTTCTCCAGCTTATGCATCAACCTTTTATGGGGTACTGTGTCAAAGGCTTTCCGACAATCCAAAAAAATGCAGTCCGCCCATCCTTCTCTTTCTTGCTTAATCTTTGTCACCTGATCATAGAATTCTATCAAGCCTGTAAGGCAAGATTTACCCTCCCTGAATCCATGATGATGGATTGTCACGAAGTCTCTTCTCTCCAGATGTGTTACTAGGTTTTTTCTCACAATCTTCTCCATCACCTTGCATGGTATACAAGCTAAGGACACTGGCCTGTAGTTCAGTGCCTCTTGTCTGTCACCCTTTTGTGTGTGTCTGTCACCGTTTTGTGTGTGTGTGTGTGTGTGTGTGTGTGTGTGTGTGTGTGTGTGTGTGTGTGTGTGTGTGTGTGTGTGTGTGTGTGTGTGTGTGTGTGTGTGTGTGTGTGTGTGTGTGTGTGTGTGTGTGTGTGTGTGTGTGTGTGTGTGTGTGTGTGTGTGTGTGTGTGTGTGTGTGTGTGTGTGTGTGTGTGTGGTGTGTGTGTGTGTGTGTGTGTGTGTGTGGGTGTGTGTGTGTGTGTGTGTGTGTGTGTGTGTGGTGTGTGTGTGTGTGTGTGTGTGTGTGTGTGTGTGTGTGTGTGTGTGTGTGTGTGTGTGTGTGTGTGTGTGTGTGTGTGTGTGTGTGTGTGTGTGTGTGTGTGTGTGTGTGTGTGTGTGTGTGTGTGTGTGTGTGTGTGTGTGTGTGTGTGTGTGTGTGTGTGTGTGTGTGTGTGTGTGTGTGTGTGTGTGTGTGTGTGTGTGTGTGTGTGTGTGTGTGTGTGTGTGTGTGTGTGTGTGTGTGTGTGTGTGTGTGTGTGTGTGTGTGTGTGTGTGTGGTGTGTGTGTGTGTGTGTGTGTGTGTGTGTGTGTGTGTGTGTGTGTGTGTGTGTGTGTGTGTGTGTGTGTGTGTGTGTGTGTGTGTGTGTGTGTGTGTGTGTGTGTGTGTGTGTGTGTGTGTGTGTGTGTGTGTGTGTGTGTGTGTGTGTGTGTGTGTGTGTGTGTGTGTGTGTGTGTGTGTGTGTGTGTGTGTGTGTGTGTGTGTGTGTGTGTGTGTGTGTGTGTGTGTGTGTGTGTGTGTGTGTGTGTGTGTGTGTGTGTGTGTGTGTGTGTGTGTGTGTGTGTGTGTGTGTGTGTGTGTGTGTGTGTGTGTGTGTGTGTGTGTGTGTGTGTGTGTGTGTGTGTGTGTGTGTGTGTGTGTGTGTGTGTGTGTGTGTGTGTGTGTGTGTGTGTGTGGTGTGTGTGTGTGTGTGTGTGTGTGTGTGTGTGTGTGTGTGTGTGTGTGTGTGTGTGTGTGTGTGTGTGTGTGTGTGTGTGTGTGTGTGTGTGTGTGTGTGTGTGTGTGTGTGTGTGTGTGTGTGTGTGTGTGTGTGTGTGTGTGTGTGTACTCACGTAGTTGTTGTACTCACCAAGTTGTGCTTGCGAGGATTGAGCTCTGGCTCTTTGATTCCGCCTCTCAACTGTCAATCAACTGGTGTACAGATTCCTGACCCTACTTGGCTGTAACATATCTATATTTGAAATTGTGTATGGAGTCAGCCTCCACCACATCACTGCCTAATGCATTCCATCTTTTAACTACTCTGACACTAAAAAAGTTCTTTCTAACGTCCTCGTGGCTCATTTGGGTACTCAGTTTCCACCTGTTTCCCGTTGTTCGCGTACCACCTGTGTGAAACAATTTATCTTTATCTACCCTGTCAATTCTTTTAAGAATTTTGTTGGTAGTGAACATGTCTCCACTTGCTCTTCTGTCTTCCAGTGTAGTGAGGTGCATTTCTCGCAGCCTTTCCCGTAACTCATGCCTTTTAGTTCTGGGGCTAGCCTAGTGGCAAACCTCTGAACTTTTTCGAGCTTCGTCTTGGGCTTGACAAAGTACGGGCTCCATGCTGGGGTTGCATACTCTTGATTTTGTCTTACATATGTGGAATAGAAGGTTCTGAATGATTCCTTACACAGGTTCCTGAAGGCAATTCTGATGTTAGCCAGCCTTGCATACGCCGCAGATGTTATTCTTTTTATTTGGGCTTCAGGAGACAGCTTTGGTGTGATATCAACTCCTAGATCTTTCTATCTGTTTCATGAAGGTCCTCATCTCCCATTCTGTAGCCTGTTTCTGGCCTCCTGTTTACACTGCCTAGTTTCATACCCATACATTTACTTTGATTGAACTTTAGTAGCCATTTGTTGGACCAGTCATTCAGTTTGTCTAGATCATCTTGTAACCTCGTACTATCTTCCGCCGTCTTAATCCTCCACATAATTATTGCATCATCAGGAAACAATGAGCGGAACGATTCTATACCCTCTGGGAGATTATTTACATGTAACAGAAACAGCATAGGGCCAAGGACTGAACCCTGCGGGACTCCATTGGTGACTCCTAGCCAATTTTAGGCCACACCCCTCACAGTGACTCTTTGTTTTCTATTACTTAGGTACTCCCGTATCCAATGGAGTATTTTCCCTTTCACTAATGTCTGCATTTCTAGCTTTTGCACTAGTCCCTGGTGTGGTACTGTGTCAAAGGCTTTCAGGCAATCCAAAAATATGCAGTCTGCCCACCCTTCTCTTTCTTGCCTGATTCTTGTTGCCTAATCATTGAATTCAATTATTCCTGTGAGGTATGACTTGCCATCCCTGAACCCATGATGGTGTTGTGTCACAAAGTTCCTTCGCTCCAAATGTTCCACTAGCTTTTTTCGCTTAATCTTCTCCATCAACTTGCATCGTATGCAAGTTAGGGACAATGGACAGTAGTTCAGTGCCTCCTGTCTATCCCCCCTTCTTGTATGTCGGGACTAAATATGCCGTCTTCCAAATTTTTGGCAGTTCACCTCTTACCAGCGATTTGTTATACACCATGAAGAGTGACAGACGCAGTGCTTCAGTTCCTTCCTTTAGAATCCATGGCGATATTCCATGCAGGCCTATAGCCTTTGTCACATCCAACTCTAGGAAAAGCTTCCTTACATCCGCATTGGTAATCCCAAACTCCTCTAGTGGTACCTGGTTAACTATTCCTTCTCTTATCTTAGAAACTTCTCCTTGCTGTAATGTGAAGACCTCTTGAAATTCTCATCCTTACATCCATCATCCTGGACCATCCATATTTACCTACTCCAGTGGAATCAACAGAAACTGAAGATGGACAAAAAAGTGTCAGCTTCAAGGTGATGTACTTGAACATTGATGGGTATACAAGCAAGGCAAGTAAACTCAGGGAAAGAGCACAAGAAGTAAACCCGGATGTAATTGGACTCAATGAAACAAAACTCTCAGGAATCATAACGAATGCGGTGTTCCCCAGGTCAATACTATAATAATAGAAGAGAGGGAGGGTAGGGGGAGGAGGCAGAATGTCCCTGCTCATGAGAAAGGAATGTAGTTTCAAGGAAATGGTTGTCCCAGGCTGTGAGGGGTTTAGAGACTACATAACAGGCACCATGACGATGGGAGAACCAAGAGTAGTAGTAGTAGTAGTAGTGATATATAACCCTCCACCAAACGACAGAAGACCCAGGCAAGAGTATGACAGAAACAACATGGTAGTTAACAATATAATTGAGAGGACACCCTCTGCTGCCTTTAGATTTCGATCAGATCTGCTCATCATGCGGGGACTTCAGTCGCAGAATGATAGACAGGGAGAACAAGGAACCACATGGAGGTTATCTTGAGGTTATCTTGAGAAGATTTCGGGGCTATGGTGTCCACGCGGCCTGGTCCTCGACCAGGCCTCCACCCCCCAGGAAGCAGCCCGTGACAGCTGACTAGTGGTGTTTGTGGTGGTTTTGTGGCTGGTGGTGGTGTTGCTGGTTATGGTGTTGCTGGTTGTGGTGTTGCTGGTGATGGTGTTGCTGAGGTGGTGATGCTTGGGGGTGTTGCTGGTGGTGGTGTTGCTGGTAGTGGAGTTGGTGGTGTTAGTAATGGTGGTGTTGCTGAAGTGGTGTTGCTAGTAGTGGTATTGCTGAGGTGGTATTGGTGGTGGTGGTGTTGCAAGGGTGGTGTTGCTGGTGTTGGTGTTGCAGGTGGTGATGTTGCTGGGGTGGTGGTACTGGTAGTGGTGTTGTTGGTGGTGTAGACGGTGGGGGTGTTGCTGGGGGTGGTGTTGCTGGTGGTGGTGATGGTGGTCGATGTCTTGCTGGTGGTGGTGTTTCTGGTAGTGGTGTTGGTATTAATGGGTGTGTTGTTGGCGGTGGTATTGGTGGTGCTTGTGTTGCTGGTAGTGGTGTTGCTAGGGTGGTGTTGCTAGTGGTGGTGTTGATGGTGGCGGTGTTGCTAGCGGTGGTGTTGCTGCTGGTGTTGGTGGTGTTGCTGGTGGTGGTGTTGCTGGTGGTGGTGTTGCTGGTGGTGGTGTTGCTGGTGGTGGTGTTGATGTTGGTGGCGTTGCTGGTTGTGGTGTTGCTGCTGGTGGTGTTGGTGGTGGTGGTGTGGCTGGTAGTGGTGTTGCTGGTGGTGGGGGTGGTGGTGTTGCTGGTGGTGGTGTTGCTGGTGGTGGTGTTGCTGTTGGTGGTATTGCTGGTAGTGGTGTTGGTGGTGGTGTTGCAGGTGGTAGTGTTGCAGGGGTGGTGTTGCTGGTGGTGGTGTTGCTGTTGGTGGTACTGCTGGTAGTGGTGTTGGTGGTAGTGTTGCAGGTGGTGGTGTTGCTGGTGGTGGTGTTGCAGGGGTGGTGTTGGTGGTGGTGGTGTGGCTGGTAGTGGTGGTGTTGGAGGTGTTGGTGTTATTGGTGGTGGTTTTAGTGGTGGTGTTGCTGGTTGTGGTGTTGCTGGTTGTGGTGTTGCTGGTGATGGTGTTGCTGAGGTGGTGATGCTTGGGGGTGTTGGTGGTGGTGGTGTTGGTGGTGGTGTTAATGGTAGTGGAGTTGGTGGTGGTGGTGTTTGTAATGGTGGTGTTGCTGAGGTGGTGTTACTAGTGGTGGTATTGCTGGCGGTGGTGTTGCTGGTGGTGGTGTTACAAGGGTGTTGTTGTTGGTGTTGGTGTTGCATGTGGTGATGTTGCTGGGGTGGTGGTACTGGTAGTGGTGTTGGTGGTGGTGTAAATGGTGGGGGTGTTGCTGGGGGTGGTGTTGCTGGTGGTGGTGATGGTGGTCGATGTCTTGCTGGTGGTGGTGTTTCTGGTAGTGGTGTTGGTATTAATGGTTGTGTTGTTGGTGGTGGTATTGGTGGTGCTTGTGTTGGTGGTGGTGGTGTTACTAGGGTGGTGTTGCTGGTGGTGGTGTTACTAGGGTGGTGTTGCTAGTGGTGGTGTTTATGGTGGTGGTGTTGCTAGCGGTGGTGTTGCTGGTGGTGGTGTTGCTGGTGGTGGTGTTGCTGGTGGTGGTGTTTCTGGTGGTGTTGCTAGCGGTAGTGTTGTTGCTGCTGGTGGTAGTGTTGCTACCGGTAGTGTTGCTGCTGCTGTTGGTGGTGTTGATGGTGGTGGTATTGCTGGCGGTGGTGTTGCTGGTGGTGGTGTTGCTACCGGTAGTGTTGCTGCTGCTGTTGGTGGTGTTGCTGGTGGTGGTATTGCTGGCGGTGGTGTTGCTGGTGGTGGTGTTGCTGGTGGTGGTGTTGATGTTGGTGGTGTTGCTTGTAGCGGTGTTGCAGGGGTAGTGTTGGTGGTGATGATGTTGCTGAGGTGGTCTTGCTGGTGGAAGTGTTGCTGGTGGCGGTGTAGCAGGGGTGGTCTTGGTGGTGCTGGTGGTGGTGTCGCTGGTGGCCGTGTTGCATGGGAGGTGTTGCTGGTGGTAGTGTTGGGGGTGGTGGTGTTGCTGGTGGTAGTGTTGGGGGTGGTGGTGTTTCTGGTGGCGGGGTATCAGGGGTGGTCTTGGTGGAGGTGGTGATGCTGGTGGTGGTGTTGCTGATGGTGGTGTTGCAGGGGTGGTTTTGCAGGGGTGGTGTTGGTGGTGCTGGTTGTGTTGCTGGTGCTGGTTGTGTTGCTGGTGATGGGGTTGGTGGTGGAGGTGTTGCTGGTGGTGGTGTTGCTGGTGGTGGTGTTGGAGGTGTTGGTGTTGGTGGTTTTAGTGGTGGTGGTGGTGTTGCTGTTGGTGGTGGCGGTGTTTCTGGTGGTGTTGCTGGTGGTGGTGTTGGTGGTGGCGGAGTAGCAGAGGTGTAGTTGTGGTGGTGGTGTTGGTCGTGGTGGTGTTGGTGGTGATGGTGCTGGTGGTGGTTTTGGTGCTGGTGGTGGTGATGGTGGTGGTGGCAGTTTTGCAGGGATGGTGTTGGTAGTGGTGGTGTTACTTGCGGTGGTGTTGGTGGTGGTGGTGTTGGTGGTGGAGGTGATGATGGTGTTGGTGGTGTTGGTGGGGGTGGTGTTGCTTGTGGCAGTGTTGTAGGGGTGGTGTTGCTGGTGTTGTTGTTGGTGGTGGTGATGTTAGTGGTTGTGGTGTTGCTGATGGCAGTGTTGCAGGGGTGGTGTTGCTAGGGTGGAGTTGCTGGTGTTGTTGTTGTTGGTGGTGGCGGTTTTGCAAGGGTGGTGTTGGTTGTGGTGGTGCTGGTGGTTTTGGTGGTGGTGTTGTTGGTGGTGGTGGTGTTGGTGGTGGTGGTGTTGCTGGTGGAGGTGTTGGTGGTGCTGGTGTTGGTGATGGTGGTTTTAGTGGTGGTTTTGGTGTTGCTGGTGGCGTTGTTTATGGTGGCGGTGTTGCTGGTGGTGGTGTTGCAGGGGTGGTGTTGCTGTTGGCAGTGTTGGTGGTGGCGGTGTTGCTGATGGTGATGCTGGTGGTGGTGTTGGTGGTGGCGGAGTAGCAGGGGTGGAGTTTGGGTGGTGGTGTTGGTGGTGTTGGTGGTGTTGGTGTTGGTGTTGATGGTGCTGGTGGTGTAGCTGATGGTAGTTTCGGTGGTGGTGGTGGTGGTGATGATGGTGGTGGTGGTGGTGGTGATGATGGTGGTGGTGGCAGTGTTGCAAGGATGGTGTTGGTAGTGGTGGTGTTGCTGGTGGTGGTGTTGGTGGTGGTGGTGTTGCTGGTGGTGGTGTTGGTGGTGGTGGTGTTGCTGGTGGAGGTGTTGATGGTGTTGGTGTTGGTGGTGGTTGTGTTGGTGGTGGTGTTGGTGGTGGCAGTGTTGTAGGGGTGGTGTTGCTGGTGTTGTTGTTGGTGGTAGTGGTGTTGGTGGTTGTGGTGTTCCTGGTGGCAGTGTTGCAGGGGTGGTGTTGGTGGTTGTTGTGATGCTGGTGGTGGTGTTGCTGGTGGTGGTGTTGCAGGGGTAGTGTTGCTGGGGTGGTGTTGCTGGTGGTGGTATTGGTGGTGGTGGTGGTAGTGGTGGTGGTGTTGGTGGTGGTGGTTTTAGTGATGGTGGTGGTGTTGCTGGTAGCGGTGTTGGTAGTGGCGGTGTTGCTGGTGGCATTATTGCAAGGGTGGTGTTGGTGGTGCTGTTGTTGGTGGTGGTGGTTTTAGTGTTTGTGGTGGTGTTGCTGGTGGCGGTGTTGGTAGTGGCAGTGTTGCTGGTGGTGGTGTTGCTGTTGGTGGTATTTGTGGTGGCATTGTGGCAGGGGTGGTGTTGTTGGTGATGGTGTTGCTGTTGGCGGTGTTGGTGGTGGCGGTGTTGCTGATGGTGATGCTGGTGGTGGTGTTGGTGATGGCGGAGTTGCAGGGGTGGAGTTGTGGTGGTGGTGGTGGTGTTGGTGTTGGTGGTGATGGTGCTGGTGGTTTAGCTGGTGGGTGTTTTGGTGGTGGTGGTGGTGGTGATAATGGTGGTGGTGGCAGTGTTGCAGGGATGGTGTTGGTAGTGGTGGTGTTGGTGGTGGTGGTATTGGTGGTGGTGGTGGTGTTGCTGGTGGAGGTGTTGATGGTGTTGGTGTTGGTGGTGGTGGTGGTGGTGGTGGCAGTGTTGTAGGGGTGGTGTTGCTGGTGTTGTTGTTGATGGTGGTGGTGTTGGTGGTTGTGGTGTTCCTGGCGGCAGTGTTGCACGGGTGGTGCTGGTGGTTGTTGTGATGCTGGTGGTGGTGTTGCTGGTGGTGGTGTTGCAGGGGTGGTGTTGCTGGGGTGGTGTTGCTGGTGGTGGGGGTGATGTTGCTGGTAGTGGTGTTGTTGGTGGCGGTGTTGCAAGGGTTGTGTTGGTTGTGGTGGTCCTGGTGGTGTTGGTGGTAGTGTTGTTGGTGGTGGTGGTGCTGGTGGTTTTAGTGGTGGTTTTGGTGTTCCAGGTGACGGTGTTGCTGGTTTTGGTGTTGCTGGTGGTGGCGTTGCTGGTGGTGGCAGTGTTGCAGGGGTGGTGTTTGTGGTGGTGAGTAGTAGGGATGACGGTCCACAGGGGAATTTTTATTTTTTTTGGAAATTCCTGTGTAGACCGTTGGGGGTTTCAGGTGAATTTGGGCGGTCACAGATTTGGAATTAAGGATTTCTTATGAGGAAAATAATTTCTGAGATTTTAGAAGTTTGTTAAAAGTTCTTATGATGAAAATAAGTTCATACGAGTTTGTTAAGAGATCTGGGAAACAGGGCCAGTAGACCGTCAGGGGCTTTCAGGTAAATTTGGGTAGTCACAGATTTGGAATTCTGATGATGAAATAATGTCATACGAGTTTGCTAAGAGTTCTTATGATGAAAATAATGTCATACGAGTTTGTTAAAGTTCTTATGGGAGAAATTCAAATTCCCGTGTAGCATGTCAGGGTTTTCAGGTGAATTTGGGCAGTCACAGATTTAGAATTCTTATGATGAAATAATGTCATACGAGTTTGTTAAAGTTCTTATTTTGAAAATAATGTCATACGAGTTTGCTAAGAGTTCTTATTGACAAATTCAAGTCACTGATTTGTAATTAAGGATTTCTTATGAGAAAAATAATTTCTGAGATTATAGAAGTTTGTTAAGAGTTCTTATGATAAAAATAATGTCATAGAAGTTTGTTAAGAGATCTGGGAAAAAGGGCCAGTAGACCGTCAGGGGTTTTCAGGTAAATTTGGGTAGTCACAGATTTGGAATTCTTATGATGAAATAATGTCATACGAGTTTGTTAAGAGTTCTTATGATGAAAATAATGTCATACGAGTTTTGTTAAGAGTTCTTATGGTAGAAATTTTCAGAGTTCCTACCGATAATTATCCGATATTTAGGCCTTATACATTTAAGTAGGATTCTTACTTAGAAACTAGAATATTGCTATATAACTGAATCATTTCCCTATCAACCCCTCCCCCTGCATCTCCTGCTCATACATCACACCCCCTCCCTCCCTGCCCCTTACCTCGCAATCTCTCGCCTCACCTGTGTTTACCTTACGGCCCCAGTCAGACGCTGCCTTCAGGTCACCTCTTTAATCTTATCTTATCTTATCTTCTCCATAATATCTGGACCGTCCCTCTCCTTCATATTGTTCATTCATAGTTCCTTTTCATTAAACTAGTCAGTTTTACATATATAAACAAAGTCAGGGTCTAGCTCATGTTCCCTCCTTAGTTTTACTAATACATCTGCTTTAGTATCCAATCATTTTCTTCGAGATTTAAAACACAGCTATTTCAAACGTATTAAAATACAATAATTTTATTATCGAGCTCCAGCTCCTGTGCCCCGCCTTAGTCCCCTGTCGTATAATGAGTACTAACAGTCCAATCCCTCTAAAATTTAAAAATAATCATATTTCAAAATGTAGTTCAATACAGTAATTTAGTTACCAAACTCTAGCTCTTGTCCTCCGCTTTAGCTCTCTCTCGTATCTTTGTTAATACCTAGTCAATTTTCCTGAAATTTGAACCCCTGTGTATTTCAGATGCAGTAAATAAGATCAAGTCAGTTACTAAGCTCCAGCTCTTGTTCCCCCCCCTTACTTCCCTCTCGTGTCTTCGGTAATATCCTATCAAATTCCCTGAAATTTATACCCTCTGTATTTCAGACAAAGTAAATATGATGTAAACAATTATAAAACTTTAGCTCTTGTCCTCTGTCCAAGTTCACTCCTGTAAATTCATTACTATCAGTCCAAATCCCCCTGAGATTTAAACACCCAACTACATTTTCAGACATAGTAAATAAAAGCCAGTTCAGTTACCGAGTTTCAACTCTTGTTCCCCGCTTATCTCATTTTGTACAAGTTCTTTATTTTCCAACTAAATCACCCGAGATTTAAGATCACCTTATTTCTAACCTAGTAAAATTAATCAGGACATTAGCCAAGCTCCATTTCCTCTGTCTTAGATCATCGAACATAAATATAGACGATCAAGTCCCTCTCCACCCTAACTCTTTATCAGAGTAATCACCTTACCCTTTCCCTCCCTTACCTTCTCATCCCCAACGTATCCAAACCTTCAATAATCATACTGTATTTGCATATTTTCTCTATATTCAGTTGTGTTCTTCACATTTTTTCCATGTTTTCTGTGTTCACTTCATGTTCTACAAATGTTCACAGCATGCTCAGTTCAAATTTGTTCACCTGTTTTTCTCAATTTTTCTGTTTTCTACCATTTTCCCCGTATGTTCATTACAGTCCCTTACATGTTCTCTGTATAACTTTTATACTCAGTATTCAGGTTCTCAAAGTTCTCTATGTTCTTCACATGTTCAGTGTTCATTCTTTGTATTCCCTATGTTCCTTATCATGTCTTCATATTCTCTATAAGTTCATATTCCCAGCATGTTCACTGTATTCATCAACTTTTCTTACATGTGTTCTTTGCCATGTTCCCCATATGTTCCATGTCTTCAATCCCTTACATGTTATTTAACGTTCCTTAACTAAAAATCTTTCGCCAATCAACTAAAACATAGTCACTTTCGTCATTTCTCAACTAAACTTATTATCCAATCAACTAAAAAAATAGTCAGAATTAGCCTTGTTCAACACAGTTCTTAACTATAATAACCTTTCACTTCGCTAAAAAAAATAGTCAAGGAAACTTCTTTCAACGCTTTCGTAACTAAAATTATATGTCGTCAAGTAAGAAAAAATAGCCAAAGATATCTATCATCGCTGTTCTTAACTGACATTTATACGTTGTGGAGCACTAAATAGTCACTGTCATCATATTTTTCATGTCTTTCCACAGCTAAAATAGTCAAATGTAACTTTTTTCAGCACTTTCGTAAAAAAATATATGTCGTTAAGTAAGAAAAATAGTCAAAGGTGCTCTTCGAGACAACAAAGACACTCTCAGTGTCACCAAAGTTACTCTTCGAGAAATCAAAGACACTCTTCAATACATAAAGAACTTACTCAAAGACACCAAAGTTGTACTCAAAGACATCCTTTGAGACATCAAAGACATCCTTGAAGACTTCAAAGACACCTCTCGAGGCATCAAAGACACTCTCAAACACACCAAACGCACTCTTCGGGATATCAAAGTTGATCTGCAAGATATCTTCAAGACATCAAAGTTACTCTTCATTACATCAAAGACGCATTCAAAATACTACTCAGGTTCTCAGAAGTCATTCTCAAAGTCATCAAAGTTGTTCTGTAAGATTTCTTCGAGACATAAAAGTTACTCTTCAATACATCAAAGACGCATTCAAAATACTACTCATGTTCTCAGAAGTCATTCTCAAAGTCATCAACGATTTTCTCAGTCACCAAAGGTATTCCAAGAGACGTTAAAATTAATCTCAGTCATCAAACTTGTTCTCAAATTCAGCAAAGATAATCTTAGATTCATCAAAGGTATTCTCAGAATCACCTTCGTTCGTCAGAGAAACTTTCCAAAACATCTTTGTTCATCAAACTTGTTCTCAAAGTCATCAAAGTTATTCCAAGAGACATCAAGAGTTATTCTAAGACATCTTCTTTCGTCAAAGTTATTTTCAGAGACATCTAAAATTATTTTGTAAGACATAAAAGTTATTCTCAGAGTCATCAAATGTTATTCTCGAAGTCATCAAAGATATTCTCAGAGTCATCAAAGGTAATCTCTAACTCACTTTCGTTCAACAAAGTAATTCTCTAAGTCCTCAAAGTTATTCTTTAAGACAACAAAGTCATTCTCAGAGTCATCAAAGTTATTCCCAGAGTCACCTTCGGTATTCAAAGAAGCCTTCTGAGACATCCTCGTTCAACAAAACTGTCCTCAGAACCATCAAAAAAGTTAAATACAGTCATCAAAGTTGTTCTCTATGACATCAATGTTGATCTCTAAGACATCAAAGATGTTCTCTAAATCATAAGAGTTAATCTCTAAGTCACCTTCGTTCATTAGAGAAACTTTCCAATCCATCTTCGTTGATCAAAGTTATTCTCAGAGTCATCAAAGTTATCTCTAATTCACCTTCGTTCTCCAAAAAGTTGTTCTCTAAGACACCTTCGGTCATCAAAGAAACTCTCCTTCTTCCATCATGTTATTCTTTAAGACATCTTCAGTCATAAAATTTCTCTCCAAAATGTAACTAGTTCAGCTTTTCATACCAAACCTGCACTTCTGTTAAAATATATTTTCTTAGTCACTTTACCCTAAAACTGTTCTCTGAACTACACTGTTCAAACCTACATAACCTATCCTCTCCACCCAATGTTACTTAGTTAACGTAACGTTCCTAAACCTAACTTTACCTATCCTAACTTAACTTACCTTACCTTTACCTATCTTACCTAACTTAATCTGCATAACCTAACTTTACCTATCCTAACATAACTTACCTTACCTTACCTATCTTACCTAACTTACCTAACCTAACCTAACTTATCCTACTTAACCTAACTTACCTACATTACCTAACTTAACCTGCTTAACCTAACTTACCTACATTACCTAACTTAACCTGCTTAACCTTCTTTTACTTTGCTTAACTTCTTTTACTTTGTTTTCACATATAAGTACATTCTTTATCTTAGTAATAATAAAATTACAATAGTAAAGAATCAGATCTACTAAGACTTGAAATTGAGAAAAACAAGAGAGCAAGGGAGTGAGAGCATGAAAAGAGGAGAAAAGAGTAAGAGAGAGGGGGAGGAAGAGCATGGGAGCACTAAGACTTGAATTTGAGAAAAAGAAAAACTAAGTGAATGAGAGTGAGGGTGAGAGAATGGGAGCATTAAGACTTGAATTTGAGAAACAAGAGAGCATTTGAGCAAATGAGTGAGAGAGAGGGGGAGGAAGAGAGAGAATAAGGGAGAGAGATAGAAAAGGAGGGTTAGAAGGAGTTGGAGAAACAAAGTGAAAGAAGGTTAAGTGGGATGGTGGGTTTGGGTAAAAATATACAAAGGAGAAACAAAACAACATCTGAAAGGTTATGAAAAGGATAATATATTCAACAAATACGTCAAAAACACAATAAACTACATCTGAAAGGTTAGGTTAAAGGGTTGGGGAATAAGAACATATGATAGAACCTACTAAATACACTAAGATTACAAGAGGTTAGGTTAAGGGGTTGGGGAATAAGAATAAATTATAACAAACATAATAAATACAACTTATGAGCAACATGATGAACTTTAAAAAATAACCCTTGATCTGCAAAAATGACCATATGAGAAATTTGCCCTTGAAACGAGTAAATTCCCATATTTAACAAAAATCCTTTGAAATGGTTAAACACCTAATCTTAAACAAATAACACTTGAAATGCAAAAATGTCCATTTGAGAAATTAACCCTTGAAATGAGTAAATGAATATGAGACAATGATTGACGAAACACAAAAGACAAGCAGGAATAATTATGTAAGTTAGATCATGTCTGGTTGGACTAGATAAGTTAGGATACGTCAGTTTGGGAATGTAAGATTAAGTTAGGTAAAGCAAGTTAGGTTAGGTTAGGATAGGTAAGATAAGTTACGTAAGCTAGGTTAAGCAGGTTAAGTTAGGTAAGGTAGGTTAAGCAGGATAAGTTAGGTTAAGTTAGGTAACTTAGGTAAGGTAAGTTAGGTTAAGCAGGTTAAGTTAGGTTAAGTTAGGTAAGTTAGGTAAGATAGGTAAGGTAAGGTAAAATAGGCAAGATAGGTTAGGTGAAGTTAGGTAAGATAGGTAAGTTAGGTTAAGAAGGATAAGTTAGGTTAAATTAGGTAAGTTAGGTAAGATAGGTTAGGTAAGGTAAGTTAAGTTAGGATAGGTAAAGTTAGATTAAGCAGGTTAAGTTAGGTAATGTAGGTAAGTTAGGTTAAGCAGGATAAGTTATGCAGGTTAAGTTAGGTAAGATAGGTCAGGTAAGGTAAGTTAAGTTAGGATAGGTAAAATTAGGTTAAGCAGGTTAAGTTAGGTAATGTAGGTAAGTTAGGTTAAGCAGGTTAAGTTAGGTAATGTAGGTAAGTTAGGTTAAGCAGGATAAGTTAGGTAAGTTAGGTAAGATAGGTAAGGTAAGGTAAGTTAAGTTAGGATAGGTAAAGTTAGGTTAAGCAGGTTAAGTTAGGTAATGTAGGTAAGTTAGGTTAAGCAGAATAAGTTAGGTTAGGTTAGGTAAGTTAGGTAAGATAGGTAAGGTAAGGTAAGTTATGTTAGGATAGGTAAAGTTAGGTTAAGTTAGGTAAGTTAGGTAAGATAGGTAAGGTAAGGTAAGTTATGTTAGGATAGGTAAAGTTAGGTTAAGCAGGTTAAGTTAGGTAATATAGGTAAGTTAGGTTAAGCAGGATAAGTTAGGTTAGGTTAGGTAAGGTAAGGTAAGTTATGTTAGGATAGGTAAAGTTAGGTTATGCAGGTTAAGTTAGGTAAGATAGGTAAAAGTAAGGTAAGTTAAGTTAGGATAGGTAAAGTTAGGTTTAGGAACGTTACGTTAACTAAGTAACATTGGGTGGAGAGGATAGGTTACGTAGGTTTGAACAGTGTAGTTCAGAGAACAGTTTTAGGGTAAAGTGACTATCTTCTTGAGGTTATCTTGAGATGATTTCGGGGCTTTTTTAGTGTCCCCGCGGCCCGGTCCTCGACCAGGCCTCCACCCCCAGAAAGCAGCCCGTGACGCTGACTAACACCCAGGTACCTATTTTACTGCTAGGTAACAGGGGCATGGGGTGAAAGAAACTCTGCCCATTGTTTCTCGCCGGTGCCTGGGATCGAACCCAGGACCACAGGATCACAAGTACAGCGTGCTGTCCGCTCGGCCGACCGGCTCCCACTAAGAAAATAAGAAAATATATTTTAACAGAAGTGCAGGTTTGGTATGAAAAGCTGAACTAGTTACATTTTGGAGAGAAATTTATGACTGAAGATGTCTTAAAGAATAACATAATGGAAGAAGGAGAGTTTCTTTGATGAACGAAGGTGTCTTAGAGAACAACTTTTTGGAGAACGAAGGTGAATTAGAGATAACTTTGATGACTCTGAAAATAACTTTGATCAACGAAGATGGAGTGGAAAGTTTCTCTAATGAACGAAGGTGACTTAGAGATTAACTTTTATGATTTAGAGAACATCTTTGATGTCTTAGAGAACAACATTGATGTCTTAGAGAACAACTTTGATGAACAGAGATGTCTTAGAAAGCTTCTCTGATGAACGAAAAGTTACTTAGAGAATAACTTTGATGACTGTATTTAACTTTTTTGATGGTTCTGAGGACAGTTTTGTTGAACGAGGATGTTTCAGAAGGCTTCTTTGAATACCGAAGGTGACTCTGGGAATAACTTTGATGGCTCTGAGAATGACTTTGTTGTCTTAGAGAATAACTTTGAGGACTAAGAAAATTATTATGTTGAACGAAAGTGAGTTAGAGATTACCTTTGATGACTCTGAGAATATCTTTGATGACTTCGAGAATAAGATTTGATGACTCTGGGAATATCTTTTATGTCTTACATAATAACTTTAGATGTCTCTGAAAATAACTTTGACGAAAGAAGATGTTTTAGATTAACTTTTGATGTCTCTTGGAATAACTTTGATGACTTTGAGAACAAGTTTGATGAACAAAGATGTTTTGGAAAGTTTCTTTGACGAACGAAGGTGACTCTGAGAATACCTCTGATGACTCTAAGATTATCTTTGATGACTTTGAGAACAAGTTTGATGACTGAGATTAATTTTAACGTCTCTTGGAATACCTTTGGTGACTCTGAGAAAATCGTTAATGACTTTGAGAATGACTTCTGAGAACATGAGTAGTATTTTGAATGCGTCTTTGATGTATTGAAGAGTAACTTTGATGTTGCGAAGATATCTTACAGAACAACTTTTATTTACTATGTCTGAATTTTATTTACTATGTTACTATGCTTTTATTTACTATGTCTGAAAATGTAGTTGGGTGTTTAAATCTCAGGGGGATTTGGACTGATAGTAATGAATTTACAGGAGTGAACTTGGACAGAGGACAAGAGCTAAAGTTTTATAATTGTTTACATCATATTTACTATGTCTGAAATACAGAGGGTAAAAATTTCAGGGAAATTGATGGGTTATTTACAAATATACGAGAGAGAACTAAGGTAGGGACGAGAGCTGGAGCTCGATAACTGTTTTGATCTTATTTACGGTGTCTGAAATACAGAGGGTAAAATTTTAAGGGGAATTGATAGGATATTAACAAAGACTTGAGGGGGAAGTAGGGTGGGGGACGAGAGCTGGAGCTCAGTAACTGACTTGATCTTATTTACTAACTTTGAAGTATGTCTGCTTTAAATTTCGGGAAAATTGGTCTGTTACTAACGATCTTGTACAAATGAACTAAGCTGGGGGACAAGAGCAAGAGGTTGATAATTGTTTGGGTCCTATTTACTATGTCTGAAATACAGAGGGTATAAATTTCAGGAAATTTGATAGGATATTACCGAAGACACGAGAGGGAAGTAAGGGGGGGGGAACAAGAGCTGGAGCTTAGTAACTGACTTGATCTTATTTACTGCATCTGAAATACACAGGGGTTGAAATTTCAGGAAAATTGACTAGGTATTAACGACGATATGAGAGAGAGCTAAGGGGGAGGATAAGAGCTAGAGTTCGGTAACTGTTTGCATTTACTAAACTATGTCTGAAATACAGTGGGTAGAAATTTTGGGGGATTTTGAATGTGTATTAACGAAGATACGAGAGCGATCTAAGGTGGAGGACAAGAGCTAGAGTTTGGTAACTAAATTACTGTATTGAACTACGTTTTGAAATATGATTATTTTTAAATTTTAGAGGGATTGGACTGTTAGTACTCATTATACGACAGGGGACTAAGGCAGGGCACAGGAGCTGGAGCTCGATAATAAAATTATTGTATTTTAATACGTTTTGAAATAGCTGTGTTTTAAATCTCGAAGAAAATGATTGGATACTAAAGCAGATGTATTAGTAAAACTAAGGAGGGAACGTGAGCTAGACCCTGACTTTGTTTATATATGTAAAACTGACTAGTTTAATGAAAAGGAACTATGAATGAACAATATGAAGGAGAGGGATGGTCCAGACATTATGGAGAAGATAAGATAAGATAAGA
>NW_025560930.1:0-75000 GCF_020424385.1 Procambarus clarkii | reverse complement strand
CACCGCGAATTCCCCTGGGGGTCAGGTCACCATGCGGCTCAGCTTCCCATTCTCTTTTGTCGATAAACCACTCTGGATAATTCTTACAACAGCCTAGTTTGTTACAACCCCCCCGCACAAGCACTTAGTAAACCTTGTTAATTTGTTAAAATTCACGAGGTTTAGTATCCAAACCCACAATTCAACTCATGCCACAAACAAAAGCTAACCTAACTAATAAAATTTGACAAATAATAGTCCAACATCATAATGAACATGTTTAAATTCATAAATTTCTCAGCTGTCAACTGACGGCAATCCTCCAATATCAGGAAACATACATCCTACCCTTACTGACATAGCTAAATAACATGTCCCTACTCTACCATCAAAAACTAGCTATTAAACTCTCTTGGCTCTTCACTAGCGAAGTCCATGTGTCCTCTAGAGCCGGCCACACCGTGCTCAAACAAACATTAAAGTTATAAGTTCAGACTGAACTTTGTCATCCGGGAGCGTACTACGGAACTATCAAGTTCACATCCGTGTACTACCCACTCCCCATCAATGTCAACCTTGACATGTTAAGGAACACACCTAACGTTTATTACATGTATCTAAAAAATATAAAAAAAATTCCTATACTATATCACAGGTTTCAGCTGACTGTACAGCCAAGTGTTCTCACTCACTAGAAGTGTCAATGTTTATATTGGTCCGCCTCTCCTGTGTTCAAACATTCTGAAAAAAATAGCACAACATAATTTTCCATAACCGTTTGTTCTGGGCTGAGACAATTACACAGGGGCTTCGATTTTGATTACTGATCAATTTATAGAGTAAAATTCTCATATATTATACCAGAATTATTTTAAATCTGTTTTTCAACATTTAAAAAGTATTGATTCTAACTCTGTTTTTCAACATTTAAACAAAAGTGTCCAGATGTTCTTTACACAGATGTTCAGAGCCAACTTTGTTGTTTGTATCAATTGTTCATATTGAGTAAACGATAAAAAAAAATCGACGCTGCTGGATGCTGAATGTAGTCGCTGACGATGACGGTGTCGATCTTGCTTCTTCTCATGTGTAGACATCAATACCTGGTCCTCTTGTACTCCCATCCGGTACTCCTGAATGACGACAGAGTGTAGTAGAGCTGAGTGCCAAGTGACAGCTGTAGAATACTGTTACTTCGGCCATTAATCTTGCTCTCGACAGTCCACACGCCTTCATATCAATCACAGTTCACACGGTAGTCTTGATGTTAAACTTGTCGCAGATGACCACAGCAGAGCAGAACTGGATGTACCAACGGTGTCTCTTAGCAGGAGTGATGTTAGAAGGTCGTAGAGGCGGGTTGCTTGTTTGCAGAACAGGTGAATCTCGTCTTCCATCATTGCTCACGTCATCTCAGGCGTTTCTTGATGTCACCAGGTTACTAGGCCGTAAACACCAACTGTGTATACCCTCGTACCGCCGACTTTAGGCCAAAGGAGACAATTTTGCGACCTTCTATTGGCGAGTCCCGGTACTCTGTAGGGAAACCGTGCCTTCCACCTGTGACCGCCTTACTTCTGCTTTCTTGTTACTTCAGATGACGTAATCATTAATCTTCCGGCGAAATTCTTGAGTACTGCTACGTGCTTTCCATTTCTTGACCTCTCCTCCAACACTGCTGGAATGGCTGCAGTCTTGATGACGCAGCAGGTGGGTAGTGGTGATCTCGAGACAGCTACCCCGGCGTTGTATGGCACCTCCGGTGACTGCTATAATGTGGACAGCTCGCTGGCCCTGACAACCTCGTTAGTGACGTGAGGCGTCGGCCGGGTGACTCTTGGACAGTCACTCATCCCCAAAGTAACTGATGTATGGGTTACTGGGTCTGGTGGGGGGAGGGCTTTGTGTAACGTGCCTCCCCCCTCGGTCTTTACAGACAAGGGTTCACGTGTGGCTGGAACAACTGGGTCGGTGTACCAATCAGACCTGGGAACAGACAGACACAACACAGCGGAAGCATAGATATACTCTGGGTTTGGTGGAGGTGGAACCCCAGAGCACGGTAAAAGTTGCTACCTGAGTCAAGTATAGACATAGTACATCTCATTGCCTTTACAGGAAAATCTAATGAACACTAAATTATACTAACCAAGGAAGTTACTTTACTGTATAGCGCGAGATCTCGTCACCATAGGGTGGCGAGACTGCACCTGACTACTGATGAGCGATGACAGAGGGTCATCCTCATCTTCTGACTCGTCGGTGAAGCCATGAGTCAGCACTGCTGAGTCAGGAACTAGACCCGCTGAAGGCAGTTCTAATTCCTCTCTAGCATGATAATGTTTCAATTTATTCACGTGAATTGTCCTTTCCACCTGGTCCTCGAACACTCCTTTTATAACAAGATTAACCGGCCCCGCCCTTTTAATTACTCTATAGGGTCCTCGCCACCTCGGAGCTAGTTTCCTGCTCTGATTGGCGGGCGCAGCCTCATTCACTCTCAATACGAGGCTTCCTTCCTTCAACTCAAGAGGGCGCACTTTCTTGTCATAAAAATGAGCATACCGAGTCCGTGCCTTCTTGGACGCTTCAGCTGCAATATTCCATGCATTTCTCATTTTACCAAGGACCTCTGAAGGATAGTCCTCCCCGTATGCAACATTATGTCTGTTAAGCAGACCTGAGGGGAAATTGCATGAATTACCAGTAAACAAATGAAGTGGTTGGGTGTTAATTGATTGGTGGATGGCAGTATTCAAGGCGAACTGAACATAGGGTAGGTGTTCATCCCAGGTGTTTGCATCATGTTCAGCAAGGATTGCAAGCATATCCTTGACTGAACGATTAGTCCGTTCCGTCATTCCGTTTGCTTGTGGGTGGTAGGCTGTTGTAAAAGCCGAAGTTGTCTCTAAAATCTTACAAACTTCTCTAAATATATTCCCATTGAATTCTTGACCCCGGTCAGAGACTAAAACTTTAGGAGGTCCGAATACAGTAACGAACCTACGCAAGAACGCATCTGCAACCGTACGAGAATCCTTCTGAGGTAATGCAACTAGTGTAGTGTATCTAGACAGATGGTCAACTAGCACCAACACGTATCTGTTACCTGAATGACTGTGGTGTAAATCAATCAGATCGGCCCCCACACGATCTAACGGTTCACGAATTTCAGGAAATTCCTGAAGTGGGGCTTGTACCTTAAGGGTACCTTTCCTCCTCTGGCAACGAGGGCACGACTTCACGAAATTGATTACCTCAGAAAGTAATCCTGGAAAATAAAATAGAGACTTTGCTTTTAAGTGCGTTTTAAAGATCCCCGGATGCCCTGCAATTTTTGAAGCATGCGCAAGCTTTAACGCTGATGACCGCAACGCGTCCGGAATAACTAGCTGAAATACTGCCCTATCATTCTGGCTATTAACATAATACAGGACGCCCTGTTTCATCTCAAAATCATGAATAGGTAAATTCTTTTTCTTTTTCGGGTATTTTCCTCCCTCTAAATACTCAATAATCTCTTTCCATCTCGGCTCGTTCATCTGGTATTCTCTCATTTTATCTGATGGAATGGTTTCAATGTTTTCATTAATCTGCATTGCCGCTATATTTCTACTTAGCGTATCTGGCACAACATGTGCTGGACCAGGCTTGTACAAGATCTGGAATGAGTGGGCCGAAAGTTCGTGAGACCAGCGTGACATTCGTGGGCATTTCGTTCGCTTTTTAAATATGTGTGTTAACGCTCGATGGTCTGTGTAGATTACAAAATGCCGCTGAAATAGGTAAGGCTCGAAATACCTAACTGATTCTACTACTGCCAGTGCCTCCCGATCCGTAGCTGAATAACGAACTTCAGGTCCTTTGACCTTCCTACTGAAATAGGCTACTGGATGGGGTAAATTATCTGCGTCTCGCTGAATTAAGCACCCGCCAATAGCTATACCGCTGGCGTCAGTGTGCACTTCCCACTCTTTCTCAAAATCAGGAATAGCCAATACCGGTGTCGTGATTAGTTGGTCTTTCAGTTTGCGATAGGCCTCGTCATGTTCTGATTTCCACACAAACTTCGCATTTTTCTTTGTCAGATCAGTCAGGGGTGCTGAAATGCCAGCGAAACCTTCAATGTGACGACGAAAATATCCGGCCGCCCCCAAAAACCTACGCACGTCCTTTGCTGTCCTTGGAGTAGGCATGTCAGCAATGGCGCGGCAAGAATCTGGGTCAGGTCGGATACCGTCTGGGCACACCTGGAACCCCAGAAATTTGAATTTCTGAGCCGCCAGGGTGCACTTCTGAACATTCAGCCTGAAACCTGCCTGATCTAACAACTTCAAAGTCTCAGTCAAGTCCTGTAGGTGTTCCTCAAACGTCCTGGAATATATCACAACATCATCCAGGTACGCTAAAGAATGCCTACCCAGTACCGGACTAAGGATAAAGTTGATGGCCCTCTGAAACGACGAAGGCGCTGTCTTCAAACCAAACGGCATCCTACGGAATTGATAAGTGTGCCTACCATCCGAGAATGCTGTTTTTTCCCTATCCTGTTCTGCCACCGGAATCGCCCAATACGCCGATTTTGCGTCAAGAGTTGAGAAATACTTAGCAGCACCAAATTGATCTATTATCTCCTGTATTCGGGGCAACGGATACACATCACCCTTAGTTAGTTCGTTCACCTTCCGGTAGTCAACACAGAAACGATAACTACCGTCCGGTTTCCGAACTAGCACAACAGGAGAGAGCCATGGTGACGTACTAGGCTCTATCACGCCCTGTCTCAACATTTTCTGGCACTCCTCCCTGATAATGTTCTTTGCCTGTTCCGGCAACCTCCACTGTCTTGTGTACACAGGCAAATGGTCACCAGTTGGAATGGTGTGCTCGATCTTATCAAGGAGACCAATCTGGTCATCCTCTGTCGCAAACAATTTCGGGAATTTTCGTAAAACTCCTCTCAGTGCCTTCCTATCCGCCTGTGCAACATGTTGCAAATCAAGTGCTGAAATTAATTTTTCCACTTCCTCTACATTCTGTGCAACATTTCTCGTCTCGTATTGTACTTTGGATGGTGTTTTAGTGTTCAACATATTTAGTGCACTACATTGTGCAGTGACGGCTGGCGTCTCAGCTGACTCATGGTGAAAGATTTCTGTGTCCTCCACCATGGTTCCCTGAGATACCCTATCACCTGCCCTGAAGCGAAAAGTCTTATGTGAAAGATTGACAACTGGAATGAGTGCACCTTTATCGAGCACTACAACTAAGTGATGAGGAATTAATAAACTATCACATCTCCCAGCCACCTGAAGGGTGGTACCTGGTTGTATGTGACGTCCCACGGCTACTTTAATAAATTTAACAGAATGTGGTGGGCAACTCTGTTTGGTCAATGCATGCAATGCGCATGACCTCTTAACTGTGTCTGGAAGAGACTTAAAAATCAATTTTGGATAGTGCGCATTATATTTCAGCTTCCTCTTAATTGAAGCTACAACTGGGGGATGGTCGATCATCTCCACTGGGTAGGAAGTCTGTCCCAACTGCAACCTGCAGTTCCTAGCCCCTTTTTGAGCAGACAAGGAATAATCAAATCGCGACAGAAAATCAGTTCCCATTAAGATGTGACCAGGAAAATCAAGGTTCTCTACGATCGTACATGTGTGAGGCTGCAATTCCCCATCAATCTCAAAATTAACTGTACCTTGACCTACGATCTCAATCTTTTCCCCATTGACTGCTGTTAATGTCTTTGCGCAACGTTGAAGACGTGCATACTTAAAATTGCTGAAGGCTGACTTTTTAATTACCGTTGCCTGGCTTCCTGTATCAACAAAAGCTGTCAATCTCACACCTTCCACTTTCACCTCAAAAGTAGGCCTACCATCACTAGGAGCCTGCTTTCATGCTTTCGTAGGAGTGACTTCGCAATCCCTCTGTATATGCCCGCGCTTCCAGCAGGAGTAACACCTCCGCGGATCTCTGTTGGTACCCCGCGCAGGGTGGCTCGAACTTGCAGCTGAGGGCTGCTTCCCGCCTGATGAACCCGCGCCACAGTTCCTCGGCTTGGCTCCCTCGCCTTTACTTAACGCCTCTACGTATGGCGACAACTGAGTGCCCGGCGTCTCCGTGCGCATCTGCCTGTCTAAGGCTGTGGCGGCCTGGGGTTGGGGTTGAGGTATGGTGTGGGTGGCCTCGGGTTGGGGTGTGGATTGAGGTTGGGGTTGAGGTGAGGTATGGTGTGGGTGGCCTCGGGTTGGGGTGTGGATTGAGGTTGGGGTGGGTATGGGGTGGCCTGGGGTTGGAATGGGTATGGGGTGGCCTGGGGTTGGAATGGGTATGGGTATGGGGTGGCCTGGGGTTGGAATGGGTATGGGGTGGCCTGGGGTTGGTATGGGTATGGGGTGGCCTGGGTTGGTATGGGTATGGGGTGGCCTGGGGTTGGAATGGGTATGGAGTGGCGTGGGGTTGGGGGATGGGTTGGTATGGGAACTGAGGATGGGGTTGGTATGGGAATTGAGGATGGGGTTGGTATGGGAATTGAGGATGGGGTTGGGGTTGTTGTAGTGACGGATGAGGTGTACCTAGGTGGTCCCCAGTGGTGTCGGAAGAGGTGCTGTCCTCTACACTTCCACTTCCACTCCCACTGGTCCCCACTGACTGGTCATTATCTGGGTTAAACATTTTCTGTGATTCCTGGTGTGCCACGTCTTCTAAACTACCCTTTAGTACACCCTCGACCCGGACTCACTACAACCGTGATCTTACACAAAATAAAAAAATCACAACTCTATTCTAAGAGAAAACTACTAAATTCCCAAAATAGGAAATACAACGATTTATCGAGAGAATCGCTGAAGTGAATCCAATGAATGAGTGTCTGCCCCGCACTCGTGTCTGACCGTGAAATATCCCGCAGTTCTATTGCTGAAACCTAAGTCCTTTACGTTAAAAAAAATTAAAGAATCTAATTTATATAAAACAATTTAAATGATAACGCAACTAACGCGCAGCACTCGTGATGGATTAATAAAGAATATTTACTGTACTTGAATACTAAACGCGCTTGAAGTGAGCAGCGTGGCCCCTGATGACTGATGGAGCGGGACCAGCTGCGCTGAAAAAAAACTAAGTCCCGCGCTTTTTCGCTTAAACGCTGAAAAATCAAAATTTTTGTTCTGAAGGAAAATAACTAGTTTTACGTTAATAAACCGCTCTAGCGATTAATATAGACACCCAGGACCTATAAATGCTTACTAAAAATTGAATTTTTATCAAAAACTGCGTTTTTACTCAATTGCTGGACTCTGCCAATTTTCTGACTCCGAGGGAAAAAAATTCTATCACCCCAAATATCACAAAACTCCTTTAATTCACAAAAATTTGGGTTTCTCGTTCCCAGATATAAATACGTTATTATTTACTACTGACGTTGTATGCAGAACAATACTGACACTTCGGGCGGTTTCAACACTCACTAATTCGAATTTTCGTCAAAATCAGAGATTTTCACCTCAAATGGACTCTGACAAAATTACAACACGATTTTCTCGAAAAATAACTAAATTCGGCAAAAATGTAATTATCACTGTTTAATGCTTTACGAACAGAATTACGTCCCTTGCGCGCACTAGAGAGTAATACTGACCCTAGGATATACACGAAACATGAAAATTAGAATTTCCGCCAAAAAGTCAGATTCTAGCCCAAGCTGGACTTAGAAAATTTTCCACCTACGTTTCTACTGAAAACAGAGTTCTAAGTCTAAAACACAATTCTACCGTCTTACTGGTAAAAACTAGAAAATATCATCCGCATCGACTGGGGAATCCTAATGACGCCCAGATCATACACGTGACCCACGAATACAAATTAATTACAGTTAACGACTTTCCGACATTGACTTAGCCGAAAACTTATCCCAAAATACTTAGAAATATTCCGCGGACAAATAACATTTACACGCAACTTACTATCCCTTAAACTCCTTCACTTATCTATCGTGACCGACACATAGCCCTAAGTCCAGAGGATTAACTACACTCTAGCAACAACACCTCTGACTTAGACTAATAGAACAGGGAATAACAAACTTAATGTACGCACTTAGCCTAATATGCAAGAAAATGCTAAACACTTTGATAAAAAAAATTTTTAACCGGGGATTGAATTTAGGGGAAAAAAATTAACTTCTAGAACAACGAAAATAATTGGAAATTACTTTATAAATTTAAGTATACTTAATTCAAAAATGCACTCGACTTAATCTTATAATTGCTCCTACCGGCTCGCCGTACCACACCTAGCCTAGAGGCCACACCATCTAGGTTCCAACAGAGCGACACGCAGCTTTCAGCAACAATTATGACTAGGGACGACTCAACCTCCACTAAGTGTGCGATCACTTAGTTGTTGAATCGCTGCTAGGTAGGTTACTAGTCCGTCCCTCGGAGGCCGCAACGCCCTTCACGGATTACGTTTTTCCTAGCGTTTTGGGTCGTCTAATAACGCCCTCGGACTATCTACTGGCGTCCCACAGATATATCCGCCCCCGACAGCCCTCAAGGAACTGCTGTTGAGAGTATGGCGGCTCCCAACACCTCTGAATTAATTGCAATGGGTCGAGTATGGTACCCAGTCCAATCAACTCGGAGCGGTCTCCTTTTCAATAAATCTATTTTAACAGCCTAATCTTACTAACTAAACCTTAATCATATCAGCCCGCATGACCCAAGATTCGCCAATCCCCACTCAAACGCACTTGTGGGGCGCACTGCTAATCCTGGCCCGCGGCTGTCTCCTTAGCATCCGCGCACGTGTTCGAACGGCTAGACGCGTGAGCCTTTCAACAATTTCAAACAAAATTGTTGAAACCACCGCTGTGCACCATTGTAACACGGGTTCGGGTCCCTCTCTCTTTACTTCCTTCTTTCCCTCTACCCGTATTCTTACTTATTATTCTCTACCAAGGGACTCCAAAACTTTTACCAAAGCCAACTCCACGCCACGTGGTCCTAAGACGATTGACCGACTTAGGATTCTACACCCAGTATGACGTGACCTAGGCTTTGAACAAAACCCTAGAGTCGCCTCTGCTGCCACCACCAGACCAGCTCTACAGAGCAATGATCGAGGTCTGGATCGATCACGCTAATTAATCAACCTTGGGGCTTGATCCCCACTATAGTTTATAACCTCGGAAACTTGAGTGTGGAATTAATTAGACGGGGATGATGAATTCCGATCCGATGTTAGAATCGGCGCCCAATGCAACTCTGCCTCGTGTGGACCACGTGACCAGGACAAGTATACACATAAAACACATGGAAACAATAAAATGCAAATTAATAACAAATTTAATTTATTAAAAGAAAACTAAAACAAAATCTAAATGTGTTCACTCCCTATCACTTTAACACTCCCTACTTGACCTGAATGGCAAATGAGAAGACTATTTCTATACATAACCATAGCAACTATACCTTGGGCGACCAGCTCTGGGTGTTGTGCTGGTCTTGGGGAGAGGTAAGATGTTTGACCTCTCCCAGCTGCTCCCGTATTCACACTGACTCTTCCTTGTCTGGTCTACCCCAGACAAGAGTATTGTATCCTTCCGCCTAGTCAAAGTTCTACCCAGTTACTAGCAAGGTTTAAGTTATAACAATTAAACTCTGTTGTACTTAATTGATCCAGACTGGTTGAATTATTTTACTGAATTAGATTACACAAACATCTAACGGCAAAGCTGTTCCCGATCACAAAAATGGTTATTAAAACTTTGAGAAATATTAGACATGTCAACCCTGCTGACCTATGACCGCCGGTCACTCCGCCTTAAAAGTTAGATCTGATTCGTGACGTCACTGATGGTGACTTAAACTCAATAATTAGAATACTCTTGATATTGTATCCAGTACTATTATACAATACAATTTTAATGCAAAATGAATAAAGGCTAATTTTCTCTAAATTACTGAATACTATAGGATGATTCATTATACGCAGTTATGAACAAAGCGTCGGTTATTTCCACCGCGAATTCCCCTGGGGGTCAGGTCACCATGCGGCTCAGCTTCCCATTCTCTTTTGTCGATAAACCACTCTGGATAATTCTTACAACAGCCTAGTTTGTTACAGTGTTGTTGTTGTTGTTGGTGGTGGTGATGGTTGTGGTGGTGTTGCTGGTGGTGGTGTTGGTGGTGTTTGTGTTGGTGGTGGTGGTGTTGTTGCTGGTGGTGTTGGTGGTGGTGGTGTTGCTGGTGGTGGTATTGGTGGTGGTGGTATTGGTGGTGGTAGTGGTGGTGGTGTTGGTGGTGGTGGTTTTAGTGTTGGTGGTGGTGTTGCTGATGGCGGTGTTTGTAGTGGCGGTGTTGTTGCTGGTGGTGTTGGTGGTGGTGGTGTTGCTGGTGGTGGTATTAGTGGTGGTGGTGGTAGTGGTGGTGGTGTTGGTGGTGGTGGTTTTAGTGTTGGTGGTGGCGGTGTTTGTAGTGGCGGTGTTGCTGGTGGTGGTGTTTGTGGTGGCATTAGTGCAGGGGTGGTGTTGGTGGTGCTGGTGGTGGCAGTGTTGCAAGGGTGGTGGTGGTGGGATTGCTGTTGGTGGTTCTGGTGTTAATGGTGGTGGTGTAGGTGGTGGTGGTGTGGCTGGTGGCGGTGTTGCAGGGGGTGTTGTTGGTGGTGGTGGTGTAGCTGGTGGTGGTGTTGCTGGTGGCGGTGTTGCAGGGGGTGGTGGTGGTGGTGGTGGTGGTATTGTGCAGCGTGAGTATACAAATTGATGTTAAAACTGAGGCAGATAGACTGAAGGGTGTGCGCCTCTACGCTGGTCTCTGGGCTGGGATCCTGTATTCAAAACACTCAACAGCATTATAAAATTTTGAATTCAAACATATTTCCATTATTTTGTAATTTCTATATTAAATTATTGTAATCAAATTATTTATGTAATTATATTATTGGATTGAAATGTCTTATTTCCTTGCTGAATCATAATGAATGTTGAATAGCTACGAAATTTAGTTTTGCAAATTCAAAGCAATCAAAATTAAACGCTTTCAGACTCGTTAACCTCAAGTCCGTTACAGCCGGGCCAGCCTCAGCCTCACTCATCTGGCTGGCTTCCACACCTCACTACACCCCCTCACCCCACTACACCCCACACCTCACAACATCCCAATTCACCCTAGACCCCCACTGCACCCCACACCCCACTCCCCACTGCACCCCACTACACGCTACTACACCCCACACCTCACTCCCCACTACACCCCACACCCTACTACACCACACACTTCACTTCACCCCACACCCAACTACACCCCACACCCAACTACACCCCACACCCCACTACACCCAACACTCCATTACACCACATACCCCACACTCCACTACACCCCCACACCCAACTACACACCACAATACCCCACTACATCTCATACGACACTACACCCCAGTACACACCACTACACCCCACATCACACTACACCCTACACCCAACTACTGTTGGAAATTTCCAACACTAACAAACTACTTTTGTATTATAATACATCATCATTATTATATACTAACTACAGTAGTTATTAATTTCACTAACGGTAGTGTAAACATAAATTAAACCATTTCATCTGCGTATTAGTGCTAGAATTCTCATGAAATCGAGTATCAAAATTGCGTCAGATAATGTCTTGATAGACACGTTTGTTACCAATGTGTTAGAGAATTGAATGTGGTTCTCTAAAATTATCAGTATTCCGTGTAATAATTACCTACGGATAATATGACTCCCGATAATCTATAACCGAGTTATTAACTGAAATTGTTATCAAGTAGCAGTTTTTTCTGTTACGTACGAATGCTAAATTTAAATTTAAATTTTAAATTTTTTTAAATTTTGCCCCGAGGGGCGAGTTTATTGGGCAGCGCCACTCATCTTGTGAGTGGACACACCGCCATAGCAGCATGTACAACACTCCCCAATAGGAAGAAAACCCGCTGGGTTGTTCATCCTGTCACTTGTACCCAGACACAGCTGGGACTTGCTTAACTGTCTCAAGTGAACAGCTCCTCAAACAAGAAGATTAACATCTATCAACCCTTGAAAGCTTACGTTATCTTGCGGATGCAAAATGGGGAAATCTTTTAAGAACAGCATCAATATTTGACAAATTGTGTTTTCCTAACTCAAACAATGTGGGGTTGCTCAGTTGCTCAGTACGAATGCTATGGAGAATAAAAATCTTCTCCATTTCTCGTTTAACACCATTAAACGAGAATATGATAATATTTAAGTCCCTATATTTGCAACCCAGTTCTCATTAACGTATTACATCAATAATTACGCAGAAAAGAATTATCCATGATTAATAATTTCTGTGATGAATGCGAGAGACGGGTTGAGGGAAGGCGGAGACGCCATTGAACACGAGGCATCCCTGGCGTGAAGAGTGGCAAGACACGTGGTAGTGACTGGGGAGTTTTTATCGACAAGAACTACGTTGATACCCGTTTAATAGTCAACAATTACCTATTCACGTGTTCTATATTACCCTGCCAGTTAATAACGCGTCAACAATTGAAGCCACAACCCGTAATTACACGTAAACAGCAGTGGACGCCTGGGACTGGCTGACGCGGTTTCGGCAGACCTTAGTATTTGATACGCTCATGTTAAGTATACCATTCTCGTTTGATGCATCATCCTAGATTGTATATTTGTGGGTAGTTTGTCGTTATACAGCATGGATACCTAATACACACCGTTAGTTGATTTTCCACATTTTCTCCGTTTTCATGAATATTTGAAATAATTCGTAGCCTAATCAAATGCTACTTAAATTTATCTGATTTCAGCGTGTATACGAGGAGTCGACAAGTTGTTTCTCATCATTCGTGATATTCACCTCGGGTTCTTTCTTTATTGGGATCCTGTGACCACGAGGACGAATGATGAAATGGCGTTACAGAAATCGTCTTACAGATAAGACATTTATTTCGTACAAATTTATCTAAGATTATTACTGATTTCCATATAATTCATATAGGATCTTTACAGTGAATAAATTATTGCCAGAAATTATGATTTGGTGATTAATGTGTTTGCTCTTACTGTTGCTCAGTAATTCATAATCTTTAATAATTTGAGTTATCATATCTTTGAATCTATTGTAGTTTAGATTTACTATGTTACTAACTCAACAATGAACTAGTGACGAACCACACTGGTTCCTAGATATATATGAACTTCTAGAAATACCCCCCCAATGTTGATATTTGAGGCTTTGACTTTAATTATTTAATAATAAACTCTATTTATTATTTTCAAGTGATTATTCATTTAATTAATATCCATAGACACTGGTTGTCTAGTGTCATTCTAATGATCACTTTTACTCGTTTTCCCTCTTTTCTCAAAAGTAGTTGGTCCTTCAATTTATTTAAATACAATAATCAAATAATTGAATATATGAGTCAAGCCTCAGAAATCCAACAGCTGCACTCCACTACCCACTACATCCCACTTCCCAATACACCCCACACCCGACATGTTACGGACCCGAGTCCAGCGTCCGAGCACGGAGCAGTGACGACCACGCCATCTGTGGGTCAGCTCCCGAAACCCTCTCCAAATGGACGACGCCATCTAGTGAGGACGAGATATACCGGCCACAGGGGCTGGTTTCCCGTCTTGTTCAGCTCGTAACATAGCCGCTGCTGACCTCTGGTGAGGTGATGCTTAGACAGCAACGCCATCTATGGAGTGGATAGGTAGGCGTTTGTGTCTAAGCCTGTAAGTGAGGTGCCCTAGAGTGTCCCTAGTACTGATGACGTGTCTGATTACAAAGTCGACCTGGGACTGCTGAATCGGACGGTGGATCAGTCTACCCAAGGCAGCCGTAGTATCTCCACGCATTTGCTGCAGCAGCTGTGAGTCACCCCCCCCCCCCCCGGAAGAACACTGTTGTGTTACCCTGCCAGTGAGGTGGCAGTACCAGGAATTGTTGTACCCGGGGCTGACTTGTGGAGAAGACTAGCCACTGAGGTGTTGTGATGAGGAGAGTGATCTGTGGAATCACACGAGGCTCCTTCCTAGGGCTCGCAACCCTAGTATCGGTCGTGGAGTGGCCTACGCAGCGTAGCTGATTGGAACCTGCCAGCTACAGGCTGGATTTGTGGTTGAAGGCCTCCACGACGGTGCACCCAGTGGGACTGATTTGGCTGGCCTGTGGCCAGGGTAGACTCGTCTAGAGAATCTGAGGATTCATCGTGAGGCCACGAGAAGAGGACCAGGGCTACTCATCGTGAGCACTGTGGAGCATCCCGTGTCTTCGGAAGAAGAAGAGTTATTGTAAATAATAAGTTTAGTAATAGCAACCCCGCGTGTGACTGTTTATATATTTATTTATGTGGTGGTGTAATAATATATTGAAACCAGTGTAATTGTATCCCTTCCCCTTTAATTTACTTGCGTTACGGAACACACTCCTTGAAAGCCACTACTGGCTTGGGGCCGGATACCCAAACTCTAATAACATCAGAGAAAGAACCCAGTTGCGACCCAATAGGGCCGTAACACCACACCCCACCCTCTAGCTACACCCACACCCCACTACACTCCACTGCATCGTAGCTACACCAACACCCCACACCATAACTACACCGACACCTTTCTCCACCCACACCCCACTACACCCAAACCCTAGCTAAACCTGCGCCTCACTACACTTACACCCCACACCCTAGCTGCACCCACACCCCACTACACCCACACCCTAGCTACACCCTTAAACTAGCTACACCCACATCCTAGCTACACCCCACACCCAACTGTCACCTGCCAGCACCGAATGTTAATCTTCTTGTTTGATAAACTGTTCACTTGAGACAGTTAAAAAGCACACATCAATATATAAGACAACAAAAAGTTTAAAGAATGTTTCACACATCAGTCAAGCAACATTTACAATTCATATAAATTATTTTAAGGCATAATACATATATTTTATATATAAACATGATATTAGTTTTTATTGGGAAACATATGGAGTCAAATTGTGTTAAAAGAGCGATTTTTAGCAAAATTATGAACACTAATTTTATCTGATTAAAGCTAACTAAATATATTTTTGAATGTTTCATACAGCAATTAAATATCATTCACAATTTATAAATGAATTTTACAAAAAACGCCATAAATTTTATATTGAAACATGTAAAAACTATTTATAATACATTATGAACATAAACGTTTTGAAAAACCCTATACTTTAAAACCTATGTGTTTGGACTTTTGGATTAAGTTTCTTAAATGCTCTCCTGCACCATTCTCAATGCAAGGCATTCGTACACTTAATGGAAAACATAGATGAAAGTTTTCAACACGTTTTGTTTGCTGGGATAACCTAACCTAAACTAACATAACTAAATCAATAATTTATGCTCCTAATATAATATAATATAATATAATATAATATAATATAATATAATAATAATATTTAAAATAAACCGATAGAAACCAATTTATTGAAAATAAAAAAAAATCATTCGGCCTATTAGGCAAATCGGGCCTTGCATAGTAGGCCGAGAAAGGCGTTTGGTAGGGTGGGTTAGGTTCGGTCATATATCTACGTTAATTTTAACTCCAATAAAAAAAAATTGACCTCATACATAATGAAATGGGTATCTTTATCATTTCATAAGAAAACAATTAGAGAAAATATATTATTTCAGGAAAACTTGGCTTATTAGGCAAATCGGGCCTTGCATAGTAGGCCGAGAAGTGCGTTCTGGCTACTAGGTACGACATATATATATATATATATATATATATATATATATATATATATATATATATATATATATATATATATATATATATATATATATGTCGTACCTAGTAGCCAGAATGCACTTCTCGGCCTACTATGCAAGGCCCAATTTGCCTAATAAGCCAAGTTTTCATGAATTAATTGTTTTTCGCCTACCTAACCTAACCTAACCTAACTTTTTCGACTACCTAACCTAACCTAACCTATAAAGATAGGTTAGGTTAGGTTAGGTAGGGTTGGTTAGGTTCCGTCATATATCTACGTTAATTTTAACTCTAATAGAAAAAAATTGACCTCATACATAATGAAATGGGTAGCTTCATCATTTCATAAGAAAAAATTTAGAGAAAATGTATTAATTCAGGAAAACTTGGCTTATTAGGCAAATCAGGCCTTGCATAGTAGGCTGAGAAGTGTGTTCTGGCTACTAGGTACAACATATATATATATATATATATATATATATATATATATATATATATATATATATATATATATATATATATATATGTCGTACCTAGTATTATATTATATAATATATAATATATTATATAATATAATACAATATATAATATATATTATACAATACATAATATACAATATATAATATATTTCATTGAATATGACCGCATATTCTGTATTTATTATTTTCTGGTTAGGGCTTCTATCCCTCTAACTATTTTCTTAGCATCAGGGCTTAATTGAAATAGGAGTTCTCCAAAACTCATTTTCGTACTTTTAAGGTGAAGAAAAGAAGTGATTTACTATAGAGTGTATTACACTTATTTGTATAATTTGCTCGACGTTTCGAACCTCCATGGTTCATTCTCAAGTGAACAGATCTTACAATACTAGTTGATTTTATACCCGCATTAGGTCAGGTGATAATACAATGAAGGTGAAAACATGGGGGGATACATAAGGGATAAACATAGGGGCTGCAGAAGGCTTATTGGCCCATACGAGGCATCTCCTATCTAAACACAAAGATTAATCCAGTGTAATTGGCCTGTTATGTTGGACATTGTCTTCTGTGTTGGCATCGATATGTTCTTGTCTTGTCCTTACTCTCATGGTGGGTAGAGTAAATAGTTCCGTGATTTGGGTGTTCATGGTAGGTCGCTCTATTCTTATGTGAATTGCCTCAAGAATTTGTAATCTTCTTGAATCTTGGGTTTTGTCTATTATGCAAGTATTCTTGTTCAACATTTCTCTTGTTAGAGTAATGTCATGGGCTTGTCTCATGTGATTCCTAGGGGCACCAGATTGAAGATGGCATGTCAAACGCCTCGTCAGCTTGGTCGACGTCATACCTATGTACTTACATTGAAGGTTACATCCTTCGTGGGGGCAAGTGTACATGTATACAACGCTTGACTGCTGTAGAGGGTTCTCCGTCGGCTTCGGGCTGTTTTTGATAAGGAGTTCGGAAGTCTTCTTGGTTTTCAGTCAGTCTGGTGTTGACAAAGGCTTTAACAAAGCCGAAACGTTCACCTCATTTCATATTTCTCTGTGGATTTTCCGCATATATAGGGCTTAGGGCTTCTATCCCTCTAACTATTTTCTTAGCATCAGGGCTTAATTGAAATAGGAGTTCTCCAAAACTCATTTTCGTACTTTTAAGGTGAAGAAAAGAAGTGATTTACTATAGAGTGTATTACACTTATTTGTATAATTTGCACGACGTTTCGAACCTCCATGGTTCATTCTCAAGTGAACAGATCTTACAATACTAGTTGATTTTATACCCGCATTAGGTCAGGTGATAATACAATGAAGGTGAAAACATGGGGGGATACATAAGGGATAAACATAGGGGCTGCAGAAGGCTTATTGGCCCATACGAGGCATCTACTATCTAAACACAAAGATTAATCCAGTGTAATTGGCCTGTTATGTTGGACATTGTCTTCTGTGTTGGCATCGATATGTTCTTGTCTTGTCCTTACTCTCATGGTGGGTAGAGTAAATAGTTCCGTGATTTGGGTGTTCATGGTAGGTCGCTCTATTCTTATGTGAATTGCCTCAAGAATTTGTAATCTTCTTGAATCTTGGGTTTTGTCTATTATGCAAGTATTCTTGTTCAACATTTCTCTTGTTAGAGTAATGTCATGGGCTTGTCTCATGTGATTCCTAGGGGCACCAGATTGAAGATGGCATGTCAAACGCCTCGTCAGCTTGGTCGACGTCATACATATGTACTTACATTGAAGGTTACATCCTTCGTGGGGGCAAGTGTACATGTATACAACGCTTGACTGCTGTAGAGGGTTCTCCGTCGGCTTCGGGCTGTTTTGATAAGGAGTTCGGAAGTCTTCTTGGTTTTCAGTCAGTCTGGTGTTGACAAAGGCTTTAACAAAGCCGAAACGTTCACCTCATTTCATATTTCTCTGTGGATTTTCCGCATATATAGGGCTTAGGGCTTCTATCCCTCTAACTATTTTCTTAGCATCAGGGCTTAATTGAAATAGGAGTTCTCCAAAACTCATTTTCGTACTTTTAAGGTGAAGAAAAGAAGTGATTTACTATAGAGTGTATTACACTTATTTGTATAATTTCACGACGTTTCGAACCTGCATGGTTCATTCTCAAGTGAACAGATCTTACAATACTAGTTGATTTTATACCCGCATTAGGTCAGGTGATAATACAATGAAGGTGAAAACATGGGGGGATACATAAGGGATAAACATAGGGGCTGCAGAAGGCTTATTGGCCCATACGAGGCATCTCCTATCTAAACACAAAGATTAATCCAGTGTAATTGGCCTGTTATGTTGGACATTGTCTTCTGTGTTGGCATCGATATGTTCTTGTCTTGTCCTTACTCTCATGGTGGGTAGAGTAAATAGTTCCGTGATTTGGGTGTTCATGGTAGGTCGCTCTATTCTTATGTGAATTGCCTCAAGAATTTGTAATCTTCTTGAATCTTGGGTTTTGTCTATTATGCAAGTATTCTTGTTCAACATTTCTCTTGTTAGAGTAATGTCATGGGCTTGTCTCATGTGATTCCTAGGGGCACCAGATTGAAGATGGCATGTCAAACGCCTCGTCAGCTTGGTCGACGTCATACCTATGTACTTACATTGAAGGTTACATCCTTCGTGGGGGCAAGTGTACATGTATACAACGCTTGACTGCTGTAGAGGGTTCTCCGTCGGCTTCGGGCTGTTTTTGATAAGGAGTTCGGAAGTCTTCTTGGTTTTGTAGAATATTATCAGGTTTATGTTTTGGTTAGGAGTAGTGCTTTTTACTCCTTTACGGATTATTTCTTTCATTATTCTTTCCTCTTTTATATGTTCACTGTGCATGGTTGATTTGTAATATAATTTTATTGGGGGTGTTGTGGTTTCTGTTCTAGGTTCTGAATTATACCAACGGTCCAAGTGTCTTCTTATAGCAGCGTTTATTTCCGCGTTGCTATATCCGTTGTTCACCAATACCTGAGTTACTCTTTCAAACTCTCTACTCACGTTGCTCCATTCAGAGCAGTGGGTAAGCGCTCGACGAATATAAGCATTGAGAACACTGGCTTTGTATCTTTGGGGGCACTCACTTCTACCGTTCAGGCATAATCCTATGTTGGTGGGCTTGGTATATACGTTGGTGCTTAAAGAGGTTCCTGTTTTTGTTATTAGTACATCCAAGAATGGCAGACTGTTATTTTCACTATTTTCATGTGTAAATCGGAGTACTGACTCTCTCTCTAGGTGTCTTTTTAGGTCAATTAGTTCATCTGAGTCTTTTACTATTACGAATATGTCATCTACATAACGGCAGTATACAGTTGGTTTTTGTCTGCTACTGAAGACCCTATCTTCGATGGTTCCCATATAAAAATTAGCAAATAAAACTCCTAAGGGGGAGCCCATTGCTACTCCGTCTATTTGTAAATACATGTCTCCTTGTGGACTGATGAAAGGGGCTTCCTTTGTACATGCTTCGAGAAGACTCTTCAAGTGTGGCTCAGGTATGTCTAATTTGGGGGTGCTCTCGTCTCTGTATACTCTGTCCAGTATCATTCCTATGGTTGTGTCGACTGGGACGTTGGTAAAAAGGGATTCAACGTCCAGGGAAGCGATGATTCCATCGGGCTGGGTAGATTTGATCAATTCTAGGAAATCTGCTGATGATTGTAGACTAAACTTACTTGGAGTGTATGGAGTTAGGAGTTCATTGAGTTTCTTTGCCAGGTGATAAGTTGGGGTTGGTATTTGGCTGATTATAGGGCATAGTGGGTTACCTGGTTTATGCGTCTTAATATTGCCGTAGGCATATCCTAAGCCATAGTCGCCTTGAAGTTTATTGAAATGCACACTACCTTTCTTTGCGTTGATTGCTGTAATTGTTTTGTTTACTTTCCGCTTAAGGTCTTCTACGGGGTTCCTCGTGATTCGTTGAAATTTGGAGTCGTCACTTAGGATGTCGCTAATTTTGTTCATGTATTCATGGGTAGGAATCAATACATATGCTGCTGTTTTGTCGGCTTTTCTTATTGTTACGTCTTTCAGATTTTTTAGTTGTTTCGCTGCTTCTTTGAGTCGTGGGGTTAAGATTGTAGATGAATATGTTCCTCGTTTTTTCCCTGCTTCTGCAAGTAGTTCAGCTTGAAGTGTGTCAGTGGTGATGACTTTTTTGTTGTCTTCTAGCTTATGGATATCGTCCAGAAGCATTTCGATTTCCAGGCGTTTTTGATGCATCTTTGGTTTAGATAAGAATTGACAATTTAGACCAAGATTTAAGAGGTCTCGTTGGTCCTGGGTAAGATCATAAGAAGTCAGGTTAAAGTAGCCATCTTTAGGACGAGGGATTTTTAGCTGTCCACCGTTTAGGGATGTTAACTTACGGAGTGTCTTTGTTTCTACAAGAGTTTATGTTGTTGTTTCAGGTTAAATAGTTCACTGTTGATGGTTTGCTTGAGTTGGATAGGGATGTCGTACTGGGTCCATTTGTTTAACAGATGCTCCGCCTGCTCTATAAAGGTTTGGAGGGCTTCCTTGTTCTTGTTTAGTTGATGCCGAATGAGCTCTTGCCTATACTTATAGGTAAACTCTGTATTGCGGACTGCTGGGTCATGTGGGTTTATATTGGTGTATACTGGCAGCAGGTTTTCTTTCAAACATGTTTCATTGAATATGACCGCATATTCTGTATTTATTATTTTCTGGTTTAGGGCTTCTATCCCTCTAACTATTTTCTTAGCATCAGGGCTTAATTGAAATAGGAGTTCTCCAAAACTCATTTTCGTACTTTTAAGGTGAAGAAAAGAAGTGATTTACTATAGAGTGTATTACACTTATTTGTATAATTTGCACGACGTTTCGAACCTCCATGGTTCATTCTCAAGTGAACAGATCTTACAATACTAGTTGATTTTATACCCGCATTAGGTCAGGTGATAATACAATGAAGGTGAAAACATGGGGGGATACATAAGGGATAAACATAGGGGCTGCAGAAGGCTTATTGGCCCATACGAGGCATCTCCTATCTAAACACAAAGATTAATCCAGTGTAATTGGCCTGTTATGTTGGACATTGTCTTCTGTGTTGGCATCGATATGTTCTTGTCTTGTCCTTACTCTCATGGTGGGTAGAGTAAATAGTTCCGTGATTTGGGTGTTCATGGTAGGTCGCTCTATTCTTATGTGAATTGCCTCAAGAATTTGTAATCTTCTTGAATCTTGGGTTTTGTCTATTATGCAAGTATTCTTGTTCAACATTTCTCTTGTTAGAGTAATGTCATGGGCTTGTCTCATGTGATTCCTAGGGGCACCAGATTGAAGATGGCATGTCAAACGCCTCGTCAGCTTGGTCGACGTCATACCTATGTACTTACATTGAAGGTTACATCCTTCGTGGGGGCAAGTGTACATGTATACAACGCTTGACTGCTGTAGAGGGTTCTCCGTCGGCTTCGGGCTGTTTTTGATAAGGAGTTCGGAAGTCTTCTTGGTTTTGTAGAATATTATCAGGTTTATGTTTTGGTTAGGAGTAGTGCTTTTTACTCCTTTACGGATTATTTCTTTCATTATTCTTTCCTCTTTTATATGTTCACTGTGCATGGTTGATTTGTAATATAATTTTATTGGGGGTGTTGTGGTTTCTGTTCTAGGTTCTGAATTATACCAACGGTCCAAGTGTCTTCTTATAGCAGCGTTTATTTCCGCGTTGCTATATCCGTTGTTCACCAATACCTGAGTTACTCTTTCAAACTCTCTACTCACGTTGCTCCATTCAGAGCAGTGGGTAAGCGCTCGACGAATATAAGCATTGAGAACACTGGCTTTGTATCTTTGGGGGCACTCACTTCTACCGTTCAGGCATAATCCTATGTTGGTGGGCTTGGTATATACGTTGGTGCTTAAAGAGGTTCCTGTTTTTGTTATTAGTACATCCAAGAATGGCAGACTGTTATTTTCACTATTTTCATGTGTAAATCGGAGTACTGACTCTCTCTCTAGGTGTCTTTTTAGGTCAATTAGTTCATCTGAGTCTTTTACTATTACGAATATGTCATCTACATAACGGCAGTATACAGTTGGTTTTTGTCTGCTACTGAAGACCCTATCTTCGATGGTTCCCATATAAAAATTAGCAAATAAAACTCCTAAGGGGGAGCCCATTGCTACTCCGTCTATTTGTAAATACATGTCTCCTTGTGGACTGATGAAAGGGGCTTCCTTTGTACATGCTTCGAGAAGACTTTTCAAGTGTGGCTCAGGTATGTCTAATTTGGGGGTGCTCTCGTCTCTGTATACTCTGTCCAGTATCATTCCTATGGTTGTGTCGACTGGGACGTTGGTAAAAAGGGATTCAACGTCCAGGGAAGCGATGATTCCATCGGGCTGGGTAGATTTGATCAATTCTAGGAAATCTGCTGATGATTGTAGACTAAACTTACTTGGAGTGTATGGAGTTAGGAGTTCATTAAGTTTCTTTGCCAGGTGATAAGTTGGGGTTGGTATTTGGCTGATTATAGGGACAAAAAATCTGAAAGACGTAACAATAAGAAAAGCCGACAAAACAGCAGCATATGTATTGATTCCTACCCATGAATACATGAACAAAATTAGCGACATCCTAAGTGACGACTCCAAATTTCAACGAATCACGAGGAACCCCGTAGAAGACCTTAAGCGGAAAGTAAACAAAACAATTACAGCAATCAACGCAAAGAAAGGTAGTGTGCATTTCAATAAACTTCAAGGCGACTATGGCTTAGGATATGCCTACGGCAATGTTAAGACGCATAAACCAGGTAACCCACTACGCCCTATAATCAGCCAAATACCAACCCCAACTTATCACCTGGCAAAGAAACTCAATGAACTCCTAACTCCATACACTCCAAGTAAGTTTAGTCTACAATCATCAGCAGATTTCCTAGAATTGATCAAATCTACCCAGCCCGATGGAATCATCGCTTCCCTGGACGTTGAATCCCTTTTTACCAACGTCCCAGTCGACACAACCATAGGAATGATACTGGACAGAGTATACAGAGACGAGAGCACCCCCAAATTAGACATACCTGAGCCACACTTGAAAAGTCTTCTCGAAGCATGTACAAAGGAAGCCCCTTTCATCAGTCCACAAGGAGACATGTATTTACAAATAGACGGAGTAGCAATGGGCTCCCCCTTAGGAGTTTTATTTGCTAATTTTTATATGGGAACCATCGAAGATAGGGTCTTCAGTAGCAGACAAAAACCAACTGTATACTGCCGTTATGTAGATGACATATTCGTAATAGTAAAAGACTCAGATGAACTAATTGACCTAAAAAGACACCTAGAGAGAGAGTCAGTACTCCGATTTACACATGAAAATAGTGAAAATAACAGTCTGCCATTCTTGGATGTACTAATAACAAAAACAGGAACCTCTTTAAGCACCAACGTATATACCAAGCCCACCAACATAGGATTATGCCTGAACGGTAGAAGTGAGTGCCCCCAAAGATACAAAGCCAGTGTTCTCAATGCTTATATTCGTCGAGCGCTTACCCACTGCTCTGAATGGAGCAACGTGAGTAGAGAGTTTGAAAGAGTAACTCAGGTATTGGTGAACAACGGATATAGCAACGCGGAAATAAACGCTGCTATAAGAAGACACTTGGACCGTTGGTATAATTCAGAACCTAGAACAGAAACCACAACACCCCCAATAAAATTATATTACAAATCAACCATGCACAGTGAACATATAAAAGAGGAAAGAATAATGAAAGAAATAATCCGTAAAGGAGTAAAAAGCACTACTCCTAACCAAAACATAAACCTGATAATATTCTACAAAACCAAGAAGACTTCCGAACTCCTTATCAAAAACAGCCCGAAGCCGACGGAGAACCCTCTACAGCAGTCAAGCGTTGTATACATGTACACTTGCCCCCACGAAGGATGTAACCTTCAATGTAAGTACATAGGTATGACGTCGACCAAGCTGACGAGGCGTTTGACATGCCATCTTCAATCTGGTGCCCCTAGGAATCACATGAGACAAGCCCATGACATTACTCTAACAAGAGAAATGTTGAACAAGAATACTTGCATAATAGACAAAACCCAAGATTCAAGAAGATTACAAATTCTTGAGGCAATTCACATAAGAATAGAGCGACCTACCATGAACACCCAAATCACGGAACTATTTACTCTACCCACCATGAGAGTAAGGACAAGACAAGAACATATCGATGCCAACACAGAAGACAATGTCCAACATAACAGGCCAATTACACTGGATTAATCTTTGTGTTTAGATAGGAGATGCCTCGTATGGGCCAATAAGCCTTCTGCAGCCCCTATGTTTATCCCTTATGTATCCCCCCATGTTTTCACCTTCATTGTATTATCACCTGACCTAATGCGGGTATAAAATCAACTAGTATTGTAAGATCTGTTCACTTGAGAATGAACCATGGAGGTTCGAAACGTCGTGCAAATTATACAAATAAGTGTAATACACTCTATAGTAAATCACTTCTTTTCTTCACCTTAAAAGTACGAAAATGAGTTTTGGAGAACTCCTATTTCAATTAAGCCCTGATGCTAAGAAAATAGTTAGAGGGATAGAAGCCCTAAACCAGAAAATAATAAATACAGAATATGCGGTCATATTCAATGAAACATGTTTGAAAGAAAACCTGCTGCCAGTATACCAATATATATATATGTATATATATATATATATGTATATATGTATATATATATATATATATATATGTATATATATGTATATATATATATATATATATATATATATATATATATATATATATATATATATATATATATATATATATATATATATATATATATATATATTAGTATATTTTGGTAGCAGTCTTTCCTGTAGACATATATTATTAAATATGACCGAAAAAGTAAGATTAATAATTCTAACACGAATTTTCTCAATCTTTCGTACATTACGCTTCACTGTTGGAGGTAAATAAAAAATCACTTCTCCAAAATTCATTTTTATTTCTAGTCTGACGCGACACGGGCGCGTTTCGTAAAACTTATTACATTTTCAAAGACTTCACAAATACACAACTGATTAGAACTTACGTCTCTCTGATATTATATCTACATTTGAGTGAGGTGGGAAGGGTGATGTGGCATTAACACAAGACAGAACAGGAGGGGATATTAATAGGGTATTAAAAGTATCAACACAAGACAGAACAGAAACAATGGGTATTGAATAGAAGTGTTTGTAGAAAGCCTATTGGTCCATATTTCTTGATGCTTCTATATTGGAGCGGAGTCTTGAGGTGGGTAGAATATAGTTGTGCAATAATTGGCTGTTGATTGCTGGTGTTGACTTCTTGATGTGTAGTGCCTCGCAAACGTCAAGCCGCCTGCTATCGCTGTATCTATCGATGATTTCTGTGTTGTTTACTAGGATTTCTCTGGCGATGGTTTGGTTATGGGAAGAGATTATATGTTCCTTAATGGAGCCCTGTTGCTTATGCATCGTTAAACGCCTAGAAAGAGATGTTGTTGTCTTGCCTATATACTGGGTTTTTTGGAGCTTACAGTCCCCAAGTGGGCATTTGAAGGCATAGACGACGTTAGTCTCTTTTAAAGCGTTCTGTTTTGTGTCTGGAGAGTTTCTCATGAGTAGGCTGGCCGTTTTTCTGGTTTTATAGTAAATCGTCAGTTGTATCCTCTGATTTTTGTCTGTAGGGATAACGTTTCTGTTAACAATATCTTTCAGGACCCTTTCCTCCGTTTTATGAGCTGTGGAAAAGAAGTTCCTGTAAAATAGTCTAATAGGGGGTATAGGTGTTGTGTTAGTTGTCTCTTCAGAGGTTGCATGGCTTTTCACTTTCCTTCTTATGATGTCTTCGATGAAACCATTGGAGAAGCCGTTATTGACTAGGACCTGCCTTACCCTACAGAGTTCTTCGTCGACTTGCTTCCATTCTGAGCTGTGGCTGAGAGCACGGTCGACGTATGCGTTAACAACACTCCTCTTGTACCTGTCGGGGCAGTCGCTGTTGGCATTTAGGCACATTCCTATGTTTGTTTCCTTAGTGTAGACTGCAGTGTGGAAACCTCCGCCCTTTTCCATGACTGTTACATCTAGAAAAGGCAGCTTCCCATCCTTTTCCGTCTCGTAAGTGAAACGCAGCACGGAACTCTGCTCAAATGCCTCCTTCAGCTCCTGCAGATGTCTGACATCAGGTACCTGTGTAAAAATGTCGTCAACATACCTGAAGTATATGGCCGGTTTCAAGTTCATGTCGACTAAGACTTTTTGCTCGATGGTACCCATGTAGAAGTTTGCAAACAGGACACCTAGGGGAGAACCCATGGCGACCCCATCTACTTGCTTATACATGTGCCCATCCGGGCTCAAGAAGGGTGCCTCTTTAGTACAAGCTTGGAGTAGTTTCCTCAGAATACTTTCTGGCATGTCAAGAGGAGTACAGGCTGGATCACGATACACTCTGTCGGCTATCATTCCGATTGTCTCGTCCACAGGTACGTTGGTAAACAGCGATTCTACGTCCAACGAGGCTCTTATCCCTGTGGCCCGTTTGCCCCGCAGTAAGTCCACAAATTCCTTTGGAGACTTCAGGCTGAAGGCGCAAGGAACATAAGGAGTCAGCAGGCCGTTGAGTCGCTTCGCCAGTCTGTACGTGGGTGTGGGTATCTGGCTAATGATTGGCCGAAGTGGGTTTCCAGGCTTGTGCGTCTTGACATTTCCATACGCATATCCAGGTTTATATTCCCCAATGATCTTTGGCAGGTGGAGTCCGGATTTCTTGGCGTTCACAGTTTCGATCAGTTTGTTGACCTTTGCTTTTAATTCGGCTGTAGTGTCCTTCGTTACCCTTTGGAACTTAGTTTGGTCAGAGAGTATGATGTTCATTTTCGCCAGATATTCGTCTTTTTTAAGAATGACATATATTGGCGACTTGTCACCTCTCCTGACAACTATCTCCTTGTTCTCACGAAGGCTTTTAGCTGCCGCTTTAAGCTCGGGGGACAGTATGGTGCTTCTGTAGTTGCCACGACCAAGAGATGGCTTCCTGAACCTTGCAGGAATTAACCTCACTGAGTACCAAGTCACTCTCCTAAATCTGGGCATAAACTGTCATGTTATGTCCTGACCGAGTGAAATGGCCCGGAAAGTAGAGTTGGAAATTCTGTTGGACGACATATTCGACCTCGAGACACAAAAGAAGGTCACTACCAAAGATACCTTACAAGCAGAACTTATTGCAGAAGGAGGAAAGAATCGAGGCAACTACAGAAGCACCATACTGTCCCCCGAGCTTAAAGCGGCAGCTAAAAGCCTTCGTGAGAACAAGGAGATAGTTGTCAGGAGAGGTGACAAGTCGCCAATATATGTCATTCTTAAAAAAGACGAATATCTGGCGAAAATGAACATCATACTCTCTGACCAAACTAAGTTCCAAAGGGTAACGAAGGACACTACAGCCGAATTAAAAGCAAAGGTCAACAAACTGATCGAAACTGTGAACGCCAAGAAATCCGGACTCCACCTGCCAAAGATCATTGGGGAATATAAACCTGGATATGCGTATGGAAATGTCAAGACGCACAAGCCTGGAAACCCACTTCGGCCAATCATTAGCCAGATACCCACACCCACGTACAGACTGGCGAAGCGACTCAACGGCCTGCTGACTCCTTATGTTTCTTGCGCCTTCAGCCTGAAGTCTCCAAAGGAATTTGTGGACTTACTGCGGGGCAAACGGGCCACAGGGATAAGAGCCTCGTTGGACTTAGAATCGCTGTTTACCAACGTACCTGTGGACGAGACAATCGGAATGATAGCCGACAGAGTGTATCGTGATCCAGCCTGTACTCCTCTTGACATGCCAGAAAGTATTCTGAGGAAACTACTCCAAGCTTGTACTAAAGAGGCACCCTTCTTGAGCCCGGATGGGCACATGTATAAGCAAGTAGATGGGGTCGCCATGGGTTCTCCCCTAGGTGTCCTGTTTGCAAACTTCTACATGGGTACCATCGAGCAAAAAGTCTTAGTCGACATGAACTTGAAACCGGCCATATACTGCAGGTATGTTGACGACATTTTTACACAGGTACCTGATGTCAGACATCTGCAGGAGCTGAAGGAGGCATTTGAGCAGAGTTCCGTGCTGCGTTTCACTTACGAGACGGAAAAGGATGGGAAGCTGCCTTTTCTAGATGTAACAGTCATGGAAAAGGGCGGAGGTTTCCACACTGCAGTCTACACTAAGGAAACAAACATAGGAATGTGCCTAAATGCCAACAGCGACTGCCCCGACAGGTACAAGAGGAGTGTTGTTAACGCATACGTCGACCGTGCTCTCAGCCACAGCTCAGAATGGAAGCAAGTCGACGAAGAACTCTGTAGGGTAAGGCAGGTCCTAGTCAATAACGGCTTCTCCAATGGTTTCATCGAAGACATCATAAGAAGGAAAGTGAAAAGCCATGCAACCTCTGAAGAGACAACTAACACAACACCTATACCCCCTATTAGACTATTTTACAGGAACTTCTTTTCCACAGCTCATAAAACGGAGGAAAGGGTCCTGAAAGATATTGTTAATAGAAACGTTATCCCTACAGACAAAAATCAGAGGATACAACTGACGATTTACTATAAAACCAGAAAAACGGCCAGCCTACTCATGAGAAACTCTCCAGACACAAAACAGAACGCTTTAAAAGAGACTAACGTCGTCTATGCCTTCAAATGCCCACTTGGGGACTGTAAGCTCCAAAAAACCCAGTATATAGGCAAGACAACAACATCTCTTTCTAGGCGTTTAACGATGCATAAGCAACAGGGCTCCATTAAGGAACATATAATCTCTTCCCATAACCAAACCATCGCCAGAGAAATCCTAGTAAACAACACAGAAATCATCGATAGATACAGCGATAGCAGGCGGCTTGACGTTTGCGAGGCACTACACATCAAGAAGTCAACACCAGCAATCAACAGCCAATTATTGCACAACTATATTCTACCCACCTCAAGACTCCGCTCCAATATAGAAGCATCAAGAAATATGGACCAATAGGCTTTCTACAAACACTTCTATTCAATACCCATTGTTTCTGTTCTGTCTTGTGTTGATACTTTTAATACCCTATTAATATCCCCTCCTGTTCTGTCTTGTGTTAATGCCACATCACCCTTCCCACCTCACTCAAATGTAGATATAATATCAGAGAGACGTAAGTTCTAATCAGTTGTGTATTTGTGAAGTCTTTGAAAATGTAATAAGTTTTACGAAACGCGCCCGTGTCGCGTCAGACTAGAAATAAAAATGAATTTTGGAGAAGTGATTTTTTATTTACCTCCAACAGTGAAGCGTAATGTACGAAAGATTGAGAAAATTCGTGTTAGAATTATTAATCTTACTTTTTCGGTCATATTTAATAATATATATATATATATATATATATATATATATGTATATATATGTATGTATTATATATGTATATATATATGTATGTATATATATATGTATATATATGTATGTATATATATATGTATATATATATATCTATATATATATGTATGTATATATATATATATATGTATGTATATATATATATATTATGTACATATATATATATATATATATATATATATATATATATTATATATATATATATATATATATATATATATATATATATATATATATATTATATATATATATATATATATATATATATATATATATATATATATATATATATATATATATATATATATATATATATATATATATATATATATATATATGTATATATATATGTATATATATATGTATATATGTATATATATATATATATATATATATATATATATATATATATATATATATATATATATATATATATATATATATATATATAGAATATTTTGGTAGCAGTCTTTCCTGTAGACATATATTATTAAATATGACCGAAAAAGTAAGATTAATTATTCTAACACGAATTTTCTCTGTTTCTTATATTTCTTTTTACTGATGATGGTAACTGAAAAATCAATTCTCCAAAATTCATTTTTATTTCTATTCTGACGCGAAACTTGAACGCATTTCGTAATAACTTATTACATTTTCAAAGACTTTAGTTTACACACACACAACTATAACTTGCAAACACTAAACAGAGTTTAAGGAGGCATTAGAGTGGTGTTGGAAAAGTTGTTCAATGTCAACCAATATTATTTGACTAGTTGTATATGAAAAGTGCTGAAATTGTCCCAAGTTTCAGTACTGCAGCGTAAATAGATAGGGAGATTTTTTTTCAACGTTTTTTACACATTTTCAAGTCTACACTTCAGAATACACGTTTCAGATATAATTATTCTGTGACACTTTTCTGACATATTAACATATAATAAAGAATTGTGTATTTTAGAATTTCAAAACATCTTTAGTTTTCCTAATAAATATGTTCAAAGTTCACCCCAAAAATTATGCAAATATGGCATGTTTATTGCTATTATAAAATCAATAAATGAACTTAGAGAAAAAGGAGAACATGCAAACGTAGAGACATGCCCTCTACATATACTGTGTAAGTTTCATGTAAATTGAATAAAAAATGAATCAGTTTTGTAAACGTTTGTGTCAATTAAAAAAAAAAAATGAATAAAGTCTAAGGTTCTAAAATCTGTGGCTGAGGTTGACATTAACCAATTTTCTCCAAAATTGGCATCCTTACAGATAGGCTTACGTACAGTTAGGTGTGTACGTTTGATGCAAATCCCCCGAAAAAAATGAAAAAAAAAAAATTGAAAAAAAAAAAAAAAAAAATTCTTAACATTTTTTTCCAATTAAACTAATTATAATATTTGTTTAATATATGCCATTGTGATAGCAAAGAGTCATAGCTATGATTTCAGTTGACACTTTTGATTGATAATCGATTTTGATCATTTTGGCATAATTTTCACAACTACTTCAATATTTTTTTTCTCCCTTCCTATTTAAGCTACGATGCTGAAACTTGGACCAGATGAAACGCATTTTATATAGAACCTGTCAAAAAAGTTTGACTGAAATCGAACGAGTTTTCATTTATTGCATTTTTGGGGCAAATTGGAACCCTAAAACCCTAATGCTCCCTTAAACAGCTTACCTACAGATGTATCTGTCCTAGGACTGATAGAGTGATCGATTGATCATTGTTGTGTATCAAGGAACATTTATACTGATATATGTTATTGCATTCACATGCTGATTTTCTTTGTACACATTTATAGATACATATATATATATTCTCTTGCTGATGGTGCAACAGTGTATGTAGACTTGATCTACTTGAGGAGGTTGATAATATCAGGTGGTGAACCAGGAGATAGGATACCACTTGATAAGCTGATGATAGAGTTCTGATGGTGTTGGAGTGCAACCTGATTGTAATATTATAGAGTATAAGATTCATTATTATTATATGTGTGTATGTATTGTGTATGTGCTTTGTCCAGTAAATGTATCCCAATTTGCTGGTGTTTGCCCTTGTCCTAGTGAGGCTTCCCAGGAGATAGTAAAGAAAGAGAGGGAGAGAGAAAGAACCAAGAACCACTGCTGTGGACAGGGTAGAAGGTAATACTAATAAGTCATAGGGGATTGAGATCATATCTCATAAGGAGAGAGTGGGGAGTCACAGCGGCTCGAGTGGGTGTGTGCACGTGACAACGAGGCTAAGTGTTGGAGCCGCATCCCCTAAACGTGTGACGTTGAGCCCCTCTCGAAGAGCCAGAAGCGCCAAGGGTGATCTCCTAGTGAGGTATAAGCACTCTACCGAGTTGTGGGTTGGGTTGTCCGTAGAGAAGGATCAACACGACAACACAACCAACACACAATCTATAATAAATTGGGGGCCTGTGTCCGGGAGAGTGAACTGACACACCCACACCCTGTCCAAAAGTGGATTTGTACACCCTTGCTGAAATAGATAAACTGTGTGACTGCAGGTGTATACTCTCTCTTGGGAAGACTCACAGGACAAGATGGATTAGGTGCAAGCATTTGTGGAGTCAGGCAAGCCTGAGGACTTGGAAGGTTGCACGAGGGATCAATTAAAACAAATAGCAGAAAAATGTGGCATCAGGTTGAGAGCATGTAAAGTAGCTGGGATGAAGGATGAGATCCTGAGGCAGTTAAGAGCCAAAAATGAAGCAGCAGAACAAGGAGCCCAGAAAGGAGCTGAAAGTGGAAAGGAGGATGATGGGCAGGATGAAGTGAGATCCCAAGGATCGAGTATGAGCAGTAAGAGTAGCGGCAGTAGCAGGAGTAGCCGGAATAGGAGCTAGGAAAGATGCCAGTTAGAGCTTCTTATGGAGCGTGAGGAGAGACAGTTCCAGCTGGAAAAGATAAAGTTAGAACTCCAGATGAAAAAGTAAGTAGAAAAAGAGAAAACCAGAGTAAGAGAACTGGAGTTGGAACAGGAGAAAGAAAAAGAGAAAGCAAGACTAGAGGTCGAAAAAGAAAAAGCCCAGGTCGAGAAAGAAAAAGAGAGAACAAAACAAATGCAGATAGAAGCGAATAGAACCTTGGCTGAGCAAAGGATTGAACATGGGCTCCATTAAGGAACATATAATCTCTTCCCACAAACAAACCATCACCAGAGAAATCTTAGCAAACAACACAGAAATCATCGATAGATACAGCGATAGCAGGCGGCTTGACGTCTGCGAGGCACTACACATCAAGAAGTCAACACCAGCAATCAACAGCCAATTAATGCACAACTATATTCTACCCACTTCAAGACTCCGCTCCAATATAGAAGCATCAAGAAATATGGACCAATAGGCCTTCTACAATTACTTCAATTCAATACCCATTGTTTCGTGTTCTGTCTTGTGTTTGAATTTAATACCCATTGTTGAAAGTTTGTTTTCACCTCATCCACCTCACCCAAATGTAGATATAAAATCGAAGATGTGTAAGCTCTATTCAGTTTCAGTTGTGTGTTTGTAAACTAAAGTCTTTGAAAATGTAATAAGTTTTACGAAATGCGCTCAAGTGTCGCGTCAGACTAGAAATAAAAATGAATTTTGGAGAATTGATCTTTGAATTAAAATCAACAGTGAAAAGAAACGTAAGAAAGATCGAGCAAATTCGTGTTAGAATTATTAATCCTACTTTTTCGGTCATATTTAATTATATATGTCTACAGGAAAGACTGCTACCAAAATATACTAATATATATATATGTCGTACCTAGTAGCCAGAACGCACTTCTCAGCCTACTATGCAAGGCCCGATTTGCCTAATAAGCCAAGTTTTCCTGAATTAATATATTTTCTCTATTTTTTTCTTTTGAAATGATAAAGCTACCCATTTCATTATGTATGAGGTCAATTTTTTTTATTGGAGTCAATTTATTATATTTTTATTGGATATTATTATTATTTTCAATAAAAAAAATTGATATAATATAGTATATAATATATATATACTAGCAGTACCCGTCCACGCGTTGCTATGTATGTATGTATGTATGTATGTATGTATGTATGTATGTATGTATGTATGTATGTATGTATGTATGTATGTATGTATGTAAGCATGCATGTATGTATGTATGTATGTATGTATGTATGTATGTATGTATGTATGTATGTATGTATGTATGTATGTATGCATGTATGTATGTATGTATGTATGTATGTATGTATGTATGTATGTATGTATGTATGTATGTATGTATGTATGTATGTATGTATGTATGTATGTATGCATGTATGTATATATGTATGTATGTATGTATGCATGTATGTATATATGTACTATTCCTTAAAGAAACCTCATTATTATTATTATTATTATTATTATTATTATTATTATTATTTTTATTTTTATTATTATTATTATTATTTTTATTATTATAATTATTATTATTATTATTATTTATTATTATTATTATTATTATTATTATTATTATTATTATTATTATTATTATTATTATTATTATTATTTTTATTATTATTATTATTATTATTATTATTATTATTATTAACTAGCAGTACCCAGCCACAGCAACCTTCCTTGCCCCCAGTCCTCCCCACCATTCCCCCGCTCAACCGTCTCCTCGCCATTCCAGCCATTCCCCATTCCACTGTTCCCCTGTGTCCTCGCCACCATTCCCCAATCCACCATATCTGGAGGTTATCTGGAGATGATTTCGGGGCTTTAGTGTCCCCGCGACCCGGTCCTCGATCAGGCCTCCACCCCCAGGAAGCAGCCCGTGACAGCTGACTAACACCCAGGTACCTATTTTACTGCTAGGTAACAGGGGCATAGGGTGAAAGAAACTTTGCCCATTGTTTCTCGCCGGCGCCTGGGTGGTGGAGTCATCCCGGTTGGGGGGCCGGGCTGGTGTAGTGGTGGGGTCATCCCGGGTGGGGGAGGCCTGGCTGGTGTAGTGGTGGGGTCATCTCTGGTGGAGGGGTTGACTGGGGGGGGGGGTTGCTTCACTGTATTGTAGGGAAGGGGGACGCTTGACACTGTCCTTGTGCCAGGCGGTCACACCCTCCCGCAAGCACCTGGAACACTTGTGCTTGGTGGCTGTGGATGTGGTTTCATCGGTCCCAAGGGCGGGGTCTTTATTGGGGCATTGTTTAGTGGGATGATTATCTGCACAGGTGACAGAAGATTTACAGTGCTTGGCTATGTGACCAAAGTGTTGACATTTAAAACACATGACAGCTGAGGACACCCAGGGTGTTATGGGACTGGCTGATCGGTAGGGGCCTAGGAACCTGGGGGGCGGCGCCTCATTTTCCCAGAAGATGACAATCCTGTTTAGTGGCCTCCCCCCAGACTTGATGCGTCTTGCACTGTACACACCGGGTAGTTCTTTCGCATGGGAGATGTCAAGGTCATGAGGGTAGGATGTAACAAGGTACTCTTTGTATCTCCTGGAGTCCCCAGGAGAGTCTGCTTTACTGAATGAGATGCCACCCACTTGACCTTGAAGTAGAGCCGAGATGATGACTTCATCGGACCTGGCTACATAGATGTAGAATAAGGGGTCTCCAGGAATTATGAGGTATATGGGGTCAGTAAAAGCACTAGGCTGATCACGTTTCATCCAGGAGTACCTCTGGTCACTGGGAACTTCAGATGGAAATGACAGCCTGGCATATTTCTTACAGGTTGCTAGAGGAGGTCTTGGTCCCCCCCCCCCACTCCTTTGTGGGGGTGACATTGGTCATCTTGGCAGCATTGTTGGCTTTCCTGAACTGTTTCTCTTTGAGTAGGGTATTCCGGCTTTTGTGTACAGTAAAATTACCATCCAAGGCTGCATCATCACCTGAGCTGGTGTCCTCCTCAGACAGGGATGTAATGGGATGGAGTGCTTGTCCGTACTGTACGTCATAAGGGGAGGTGGCCGAAGTGGAAGCCTTTTGGGAAGGGTCACTGTGAGTATCCCCAGCAGGCAGGAGGGAAGTGGCAATAGTCGCCAGAATCACAACATGAAGTGACAAGACACCTCTTCATTTTTCTACGTGAACAGGCTTTTTAACTCAGGGACATGCTGATATATTCAGTTTCTGAGCGATTCTCATAATTTTTACATATTATGTGCAAAGTTCTTAGTTCCAAGGATTCCACAGTAGCGTTTACTAATAAACCAATAACTTTGAAAGTTATATATTTTTGCGTCTAAATTTTGAGCATATTTTGAAGGCCACATTGGCAATTTTTTTTACAGTAAACTATACTCTCAAACAAAATTATAGGTTGAGGAAAATGAACGTTATATGCCATTCTGTGTCCATAATGAATAAAATATAAAATTGGTTAAATATAAAATTTATCAGGTTAATTTGAAATTGTTATTTTTTTATTTTTTAAATTATTTGTTTTATGTCTTTTTCCTGTTAATGGTATGATATTGAACCATTATTAAAAGCTGGAGCATTTGCATGTATATTATGCACAAAAAGTTTTAGTGTGTTAGAGGAAGGTTGAGAAATCACTCTCCCGGCCCCTTAATTACAGTAATTTGTGCTTTCCTGCCGTTTGTGCCCTGTCACCCCGTGTACCCTAACACGAGGTTATCACTGTGTACTCGCCGCCCTGAGTGCGTGTACCCTCTCCTCCCTTGTAGATTGAGCCGCGCTCTGCACGACTCGGGGTGTCTGACTCGTCGTCAGCTGCACTTCACCACCTGGTCACATGTGGTCCCGCAGGACATACCACATGCTTTATGTATGAGGCTGAGTGAAAAGGTCGGTCTAATATATATATGTGAGTACCAATATTTATCTCTGTTATTATTGTGCAAGATTCCTTGTGTTGATTTCAGTATCTACCCACCGATCTGACGTTGTCTTGTTATCATCTGATACGGGCGTGAAAGCGTAATCGAGGAAGGCACTTAAAAATGACGATTTCAGTACGACTGAGTGATTAGTGTTATTTGTCTCAGTTGTATATATGTTACACGAAATTACGCATTTAGTTATCTTTAACTGATTGTGTGTTGTATGGTTAAATTATTCCATTATGTACCATTAAATTTCATGTGATGATTTTGATCTTGTTTCAGAGAAACCAGAGACTTTGTAAGTAACTGAGTATAGGTAATCGTAGATTTTCCCCATTAGCCTAGCAATACATGTAAATTATCCCAACTAGCATACCATTAAGCATAAATTATCCCCAAAAGCCTATCAATAAGTGTAAATTATCCTCGCAATAATATTTTTCAGCTTTCTCACCTCAATTTTCGTGCTACGTCATTCAGTTTGGTATCAAATTATTCGCAATATCACTGCACTTTTTTTTTTTTAAATCAGTCCCATAATATTTGGACAATAAATGCAATTTTTACAAATTTGTTAATCCGTGCAATAGGTCGATCCGTGCAATAGGTGCAAATTAATAATTTCTTTTAATCCCTTTTTTTAACCAAAATTGTTGCATATGGAATAGTTTCGAACGTTCTCTTGAGATTATAGTTTCAATATCTGCTCTATTCTGTGTGTTTATGCTTGACTTCGATTTCAATACTTCAGTGATATTTCCATTCGTTCAGTATTTTAATGCATGGACATGACTGTAAAGTTGTCACCAGTTAGGTGGGTGGGGAGCAGGAATACTGACTGTGTACCTGACTCACCACACAGGTACACTAATTAAAAAAATATACTTAAAGAACTCGCTTACAGCTTCATCGCTGCAAATACTCATAATCTCTTACAGAACCTTACATCTAACCTAACCTAAGGTAGGCCTAAGTATTAAACACATTAAAGAATATGAAAGTATTAACTTGTATTTGAGAAAAACTAATTTTGTTTAAACATTATGTTAACATCTATGAAAGTATTTTTGCAGTCGTGTGCGGCCTGACGACAGGTAGCGGAAATTGCTGGGCACGTTTTGTTTTACTTAATGCACCTGTTTACCTAGCAGTAAAAAGGTACTCTTGAGCTAGTAAACTGTTGTTAGATACCATCCAGGGAAGGATCAGAAGTACGTCAATTAGGGTGTGGGACGGAGGGCAGAAGGAACCTAGATATAATCTTAAATTATATATAAAAACACAGGCTGCCTGTCCTCAACAAAATGAACTATTATTGTTGCTAACAAAGATAAAGGTATCAGTTGGAGATATAAGGCAATTGTGAGTGTGAGAAGAGACACCTGTGTTGGCGTGGCGCGTCTCCTACACCCACGCCACCAGTGTTGGTCTGGAGTGTTTCCTACACCCACACCACCAGTGTTGGTGTGGAGCGTCTCCTACACCCACGCCACCAGTGTTGGTCTGGAGTGTCTACTACACCCACACCACCAGTGTTGATCTGGAGTGTCTACTACACCCACACCACCAGTGTTGGTCTGAAGCGTCTCCTACACCCACACCACCAGTGTTGGTCTGGTGCATCTCCTACACCCACACCACCAGTGTTGGTGTGGAGCGACTCCTACACCCACACCACCAGTGTTGGTCTGGAGCGTCTCCTACACCCACACCACCAGTGTTGGTCTGGAGTGCCACTCACACCCACACCACCAGTGTTGGAATGGAGCAGCCCCTACACCCACACCACCAGTGTTGGTCTGGAGCATCTCCTACACCCACACCACCAGTGTTGGTCTGGAGTGTCTACTACACTCACACCACCAGTGTTGGTCAGGAGCGTCTCCTGCACCCACACCACCAGTGTTGGTCTGGAGCGTCTCCTACACCCACACCACCAGTGTTGGTCTGGAGCGTCTCCTACACCCACACCACCAGTGTTGGTCTGGAGCGTCTCCATCTCCCACACCACCAGTGTTGGTCTGGAGCGTCTCCAACACCCACACCACCAGTGTTGGTCTGGAGCGTCTCCATCTCCCACACCACCAGTGTTGGTCTGGAGCGTCTCCTACACCCACACCACCAGTGTTGGTCTGGAGCGTCTCCAACACCCACACCACCAGTGTTGGTCTGGAGCGTCTCTTACACCTACACCACCAGTGGTGGTCTGGAGAGTCTTCTACACCCACACCACCAGTGTTGGTCTGGAGCGTCTCTTACACCTACACCACCAGTGTTGGTCTGGAGAGTCTTCTACACCCACACCACCAGTGTTGGTCTGGAGCGTCTCCTACACTCACACCACCAGTGTTGGTCTGGAGAGTCTTCTACACCCACATCACCAGTGTTGGTCTGGAGAGTCTTCTACACCCATACTACCAGTGTTGGTCTGGAGCACCTCCTACACTCACACCACCAGTGTTGGTCTGGAGAGTCTCCTACACCTACACCACCAGTGTTGGTCTGGAGCGTCTCCTACACCCACACCACCAGTGTTGGTCTGGAGCGTCTCCTACACCCACACCACCAGTGTTGGTCTGGAGCGTCTCCTACACCCACACCACCAGTGTTCGTCTGGAAAGTGGTGTATACATTGTTCTCAATGTTCTGTATTCAATATTCTCAAGGTGTTGTATACAATGTTCTCAAAGTGCTATCTACAATGTTCTCAAGGTGCAGTATACAATGTTCTCAAGGTGTTATATACAATGTTCTCAAGGTGCAGTATCCAATATTCTCAAGGTGATGTTGTTACGGTGCCCTCTCCTATTTCTTTCGTTTGCCTGCTTTAAGAGTCATATCAGCTCTCTACTGATTCTCCGAGATACAGGGAGTCTGTTGGTATTTGTGGCGACCAGACCGGCCGTCAGATAAGGGAGAAATTTACAACATAAGTTTGTAGGTAAAGGGGCAAGTGGTGCCCTGATATAAATGAAAGAGTACCCCCTACCTGCAGATCCGCCTTTTTGTAGAAAACTCTAGCCGTGTGCGGATTGGGTGGCGTGGGTCACGGGCGAGCAATCAGAGCCTGCCGTGACGTCACCGAGTGCCCCGGGCGGCGCCAACGTCAGAGTTGACCTGACTGTGGAGGTTAGAGGATGCGCCTCGGTCAGCTCTCGAGGATTTGAGGCTCTACAAGCCTTATTCAGTGGATTAAACTAGTCATCGCAGCCCACCATCGTTATTGGAGATCCTACGCTTCTGGGAAGCAAGAAGGAGCCAAGTTCATTGAGTGGAGGAGTGCCAAACTTAGAAAATTGGTCGGCGACGACACTGGGAGGCGCCGCTCGACGCTGAGGGTCTGAAAAGGTGTGGCGGGCAGGCTTAGCTGTGACCTGGTCACATTCACTGAGGGTTTTGGAGGGACGACACCGTTCCTAGGACAAGGAGCAACGCCTTGAGGAAGGGACGAGTGTGTGAATATAGTGATTAGCTCAGTGCCCACTGGTGAACCAGGATTGGGATAGCTGAATCTCTGGGATTGGATCGGCGATGACGCGAAGGCTGCACGACACCTGAGGACTTGTGGAACGTTCCTGGATCGTCAAGGATCGACTCAGGAAGCGTGGGAACCTCACACCATCGAGGGACAGGCGTCGCGAGCCAGGAATTTAAGGTAGATCAAATTTCCCTCCCATTACCCCTTGTGTGAGTACGCTAGATAGGCCACAATATTTGCATTTGTATGTTGCAGCATAGCATTAATACTTTAGTAGTAGGATAGGCTGCAGGGCAGCTTGTGTCCAGGACTGTTGGAGGTGGTGTGCGTGGATGGCAGGACAGGGGAAGAAGAGGTGCTGACGTGGCGAAGAGGCCCTTCTGTGAGAGAGTGTGTGACTCCTGTCTAATCTGCCCAGTTGAAGGAGTGGTTGGAGGTCGTGAAAGAAGAGTTGCTGACGATCTCCAGATTTATTATCCTTATGTTCATTTTCCTGTATTGCTTATAAGTGTGTGTGTGATCATGTAATTTGTGTCAGTAAATTCACACATTTTATCATTGTGTTTAAGTGTGCCTCCATTATTATATTTCTCTATGAGTATACACGAGGGTTATCATAGTACCACCTAGGGAACGTCACGTTCTCTATAGAAGTTCTTATCGCTTGGAGAGTGGTAAAGCAGCACAGACTTATGTAAAAGTGTACCCTAAGCCATTCAACCAGTATCAGAGCCTGAATGGTGGCCACAAGCAACGTAGTGGCTGGAGATAGGTAAAGCCACAGACTTTTATGGGAGAGTACCCTGGGCTGACAGTCCAGTGGCAGATCGAGAGAGTAGCAACGCTCTGGCAACAAAGAGTATGGAATACACCCACTGAACTGCATCGCTGGGGTGCAGATATACTAACCCAGCTGGCGACCTTGTTAAGAAAAAGATAGGGAAGGCAGGCAGGAAAGGAGTTCCTGCAACCTTTTTGTCTGGCAGGCAAGACTCAGGGAAGTTATTGTTATGAGGTAAGCATGAGTCTTCCTTCATTTCTCCATGGGTCTAGGCTGGAACTGTTAACAGCAGTTTCACCGTGGTTGACTTAAGGGCTCCCAGGGTGAATCAGTGACAACCTCCCCCCCCCCCCTTTAGTGTTGGGAGCAAAGACCTGCGGTGGTGGGCATTGCTGGTCCTCCCCTGTGGGACCAAGGAGACTCCGGTGAATCCTGGGAGTCGGAGGGGCTGAATATTCTGCCTTCTGAGCCCCTAGCAGCCGATTGCTAGTGGAGCCCCAGCCCACCCCCCGTCACACTGTATACAATGTTCTCCAGGTGTTGTATACAATGTTCTCATTGTGTTATATACAATGTTCTCAAGGTGCTATATACAATGTTTTAAAAGTGCTGTATACAATGTTCTCAAGGTGTTGTATACAAAGTTCTCTAGGTGTTGTATACAATGTACTCAAGGTGTTGTATACAGTGTTCTCAAGGTGTTGTATACAATGTTCTCATGGTGTTACAATATTCAATGTTTTCAATGTGCAGTATCCAATATTCTCAAGGAGCTGTATACAATACTCTCAAGGTGTTGTATACAATGTTCTTAATGTGCAGTATACAATGTTCTCAAGGTGCTGTATACAATGTTCTCAAGGTGCTGTATACAATGTTCTCAAGGTTCTGTATACAATACTCTCAAGGTGTTGTATACAGTGTTCTCAAGGTGTTGTATACAATGTTCTCAAGGTGCTGTATACAGTGTTCTCAAGGTGTTGTATACAATGTTCTCATGGTGTTACATACAATATTCTCAAGGAGCTGTATACAATGTTTTTAATGTGCAGTATACAATGTTCTCAAGGTGCTGTATACAGTGTTCTCAAGGTTCTGTATACAATACTCTCAAGGTGTTGTATACAATATTCTCAAGGTGTTGTATACAATGTTCTCAAGGGGCTGTATACAATGTTCTCAAGGTGTTGTATACAATGTTCTCAAGGTGTTGTATACAGTGTTCTCAAGGTGTTGTATACAATGTTCTCAAGGTACTGTATACAGTGTTCTCAAGGTGTTGTATACAATGTTCTCAAGGGGTTTGTTACGGACCCGAATCCAGCGTCCGGGCCCGGAGCAGTGACGACCACGCCATCTATGGGTCAGCTCCCGAAACCCCCTCCAAATGGACGCCGCCACCTAGTGGGGACGAGATATACTGGCCACAAGGGCTAGTTTCCCGTCCTGATCAGCTCATAACACAGCCGCTGCTGACCTCTGGTGAGGTGGAGCTTAGACAGCAACGCCATCTATGGAGTGGATACGTCAGACGTTTGTGTCTAAGCCTGTAAGTAAGGTGTCTTAGTGTGTCCCTATTACTGATGACGTGTCTGATTACAGAGTCGACCTGGGACTGCTGTAATGGAAGTTGGATCAGTCTACCCAAGGCAGCCGTCTTGTCTCCAGGTATTTGCTGCAGCAGCTGTGAGTCGCCCCCCGGATGAACACTGTGGTGTTAACCTGCCTGTGACGTGGCAGCTGAAGGATTGTCGTACCCGGGACTGACTGGTGGAGACGCTTAACCACTGGGGTGTTGTGGCAAGGAGAGTGGTCTGTGGGATCACACGAGGCTCCTGACTAGGGTTCGCGACCTTAGTATCGATCGTGGAGTGGCCTAACCAGCGCCGCTGATTGGAACCTGCCAGCTACCGGCTGGACTTGTGGTTGATGGCCTCCACGACGGTGCCCCCAGTGGAACTGTGATTTGGCTGGCCTGTGACCAGGGTAGACCCAAGAGGATCAAAGGATTCATAGTGAGGCCACAAGAGCACCAAGAGCTTAGCATCGTGAGCACCGTGAACGTCCAGAGTCTTCAGAGGAAGACTACGTTGCATATTATAGTGTTTATTCCTCCCCCTTGTGATAATCTTTATATTATTTATGGTGATGGTGGTAATTATATTATTAAGTTTTTGCCTTTATTTCCCTTCCCCTTTGATTTACTTGCGTTACGGATCACATCCCTTGAAAGCCACTACTAGCTTGGGGCCAATGTTTCGAAGTTTCGAAGTTCTTCGCGGCCTTTGAGAAAGTCACAGCCTCTCTGGAGTGGCCAAAGGAGAATTGGGCCATCATGATACAGTCCGTCTTGACTGGGAAGGCCCAAGTCGCCTACTCCACGTTGTCCCTTGATGACTCTGGCGATTATGACAAGGTGAAGAATGTGGTGCTCATGGCGTACCAATTGGTACCTGAGGCGTACAGGCAAAAGTTTAGAAACCTGAAGAAGACCTAAGAGCACACTTTCACCGAATTCGCCACTATCAAGGAGCGACTTTTCCAGGAATGGTGTGCCTCTCGGAAGGTGGAGACCAAAGAAGACCTCGAGCAGCTCATACTGTTAGAGGACTTCAAGGATTGTTTGTCTGGAGACCTGAAGACATACTTAGAAGAGCAGCAGGTGGAGACCTTGAGTACGGCAGCCACCATGGCTGAAGAGTACATCCTCTACGAGTACATTAGGCCCGAGTCCAACGTCCGAGCACGGAGCAGTGACGACCACGCCATCTGTGGGTCAGCTCCCGAAACCCCCTCCAAATGGACGGCGCCATCAAGCGAGGACAGGAAATACCAGCCACAAGGGCTAGTTTCCCGTCCTGATCAGCTCATAACACAGCCGCTGCTGACCTCTGGTGAGGTGGTGCTTAGACAGCAACGCCATCTATGGAGTGGATAGGTGGGCGTTTGGGTCTGAGCCGGTAAGTGACGTGCCCTAGTGTGTCTCTATTATTGATGACGTGTCTGATTACAGAGTCGACCTGGGACTGCTGTAATGGAAGTTGGAAGAGTCTACCCAAGGCAGCCGTCTCGTCACCAAGTATTTGCTGCAGCAGCTGTGAGTCGCCTCCTGGATGAACACTGTGGTGTTACCCTGCCTTTGACGAGGCAGTTGAGGGATTGTAGTACCCGGGACTGACTGGTGGAGACGCTTAACCACTGGGGTGTTGTGGCAATGAGGGTGGTCTGTGGGATCACACGAGGCTCCTGACTAGGGTTCGCGACCTTAGTATCGATCGTGGAGTGGCCTTACCAGCGTCGCTGATTGGAACTTGCCAGCTACCGGCTGGACTTGTGGTTGATGGCCTCCACGACGGTGCCCCCAGTGGAACTGTGATTTGGCTGGCCTGTGGCCAGGGTAGACCCAAGAGGATCGAAGGATTCATAGTGAGGCCACAAGAGCACCAAGAGCTTAGCATCGTGAGCACCGTGAACGTCTAGAGTCTTCAGAAGAAGACATTGTTTTACATTCTAGTGTTTATACCCCCCCCCCCCCCCCCGTGTAATCTTTTATATAGTATTTATGGTGATGGTGATAATTACATTATTAAGTTTTTGCCTTTATTTCCCTTCCCCTTTTATTTTACATGCGTTACGGATCACATCCCTTGAAAGCCACTACTAGCTTGGGGCCGGATACCCTTACTCTACTAACATCAGAGAAAGAACCCGGTTGCGACCCGAGTGGGCCGTAACACAATTGGCATCCCCAATTCATCCCCTACTACAATGACTTAGCCCTAGGTTTGTAACCTAACTGTCCCCTGGTAGTGGATGATCCAGAGTGGGAAGAGACCAGTCCAATTGCGGCGGTGCAAACCAGGTCTCAGGCTCAACTCCAGGCTCCACCAGATTTAAGTACTTTGTTTGACTCTCCTCCTATCCCACAGGTTACGAGTAGCCATACACCAGTCCCGCCCGTCCAGATGTCGGTTCCTGAACACTGGACTCGAGCCCATCTGATAGAAGAGCAGAAGAAGGACCCTCAGGTACGGAAGTTGGCCGACACCCTAGACTCTCCTACGAAAGGAGGTAATCTGTATGTATGGTCAAGTGATGTACTGTGTCGCCGGCATCCTCCGAAATACCCCAGTCAACTGCGGTGGGTGAGCAAATAGTCGTCCCAGCCGTGTTCAGATCTAAACTGTTAGAAACGGCCCATGCCGATAGATTTGCTGGACATGGTGGGGTCTCGAAAACTTTCCAACGACTAGCCAAGAGTTTCTACTGGCCGCATATGAAGAAGGACGTACGTCGTTTTTGCAAAACCTGCCACACCTGCCAGGTGGCAGGAAAAGCAAACCAGCCTGTCCCCAAAGCCCCTTTATGCCCCATTCCATCCATAGGTGAGCCCTTCGAGCATCTCATCCTGGATATAGTAGGCCCGCTTCCGCCTTCTACCTCAGGGGTGCAGTATTTGCTAACTATACTAGATCGTGTTAGTAGGTACCCAGAAGCGATCCCCCTTAAGACCATCACTGCTAAGGTCTTGGTGAAGCATTTGCTCTGGTTCGTCTCGCGATACGGTCTTCCTAAGACCATTCAGACGGACCAGGAATCTAACTTTATGTCTCATTTGTTTCGCCAACAGATCGCCGACCTGGGAATCCGACAGATTACCTCCAGTGCCTACCATCCTGTGTCTCAAGGAGCTTTAGAGCGTTTTCACCAGACGTTGAAGGGCATGCTTCGGAAGTTTTGCTATGACCGGCAGAGTAAGTGGGTTGAAGACCTGCCCTACCTCCTATTTGCGGTAAGATCAGTGCCCAATGAATCCCTAGGAATCTCCCCATTCGAGATGATTTATGGTCACTCAGTAAGGGGTCCCTTAGAAGTGGCACGAGACCATTGGCTAGACAAGGAAACCAACGAAGACGTTGTGGACTGGTTGTCTACAAATAAAGGCCGGCTGTTCTCTGCGTGGGAGATGGCTACGAGAACCTTGGAGAATACGCAAAAAACTACCAAGAGCAGGTATGATAAGAGGGCCAAACAAAGAGATTTCCAAGTAGGGGATCTGGTTTTGGTATGTACCCCTACAGTAACTGGAAGTTTGAGCGCCAGATTTGTAGGTCCTTACCAGGTCTTAAAGAAGGTTACTAATCACAATTACCTTCTTAATACTCCAGACCGCCGGAAGAAAGAAACTTTGGTTCATGTTAACATGATCAAAAAATATGAGGGTCGAGATACACTCCCGATAACCATGGTGACCACAAAAGATGACATTGAGGAGGAAGAGGAGGTATTAACTAACTCAGAGATTCTGCTTAACTTGCAGGCAAAGTTGACACATGTGGCCGAAGGACATCAACCATCATTGCTGCAAATGATCCAGGAGTACAAGACTATCTTCAGAGATGTTCCAGGATTAACATCCGTCCTAAGGCATGATGTCGTGCTGGAGGAAGGAGTCCGGCCTATAAAGCAACACCCTTACCGACTCAACCCCCTGAAGAAACGGGTGGTGAAAGAGGAGGTGGAATACATGCTGAAACACCATCTAATAGCCCCGAGCTCGAGCCCATGGTCGTCCCCGATACTACTAGTGCCCAAACCTGGTAAGAAATACCGTTTTTGTATTGATTATCGCCAGGTGAATAAGGTCACAGTAGCAGATACCTATCCTCTCCCCAGGGTAGAGGAATGTCTGGATGCCATAGGTAAAGCTCGTTACCTGACTAAATTTGACCTGTTCAAGGGCTATTGGCAAGTTCCCCTCACGGAGAAGGCTAAACCCATATCGGCATTTGTGACTCCCGACGGGCAGTTTGAATGTCAGGTGATGCCATTCGGGATGAAAAACGCAGCCTCCACTTTCCAGAGGCTGATGGGCATTATGTTGCGTGACGTGGAAAACACCTTAGTCTACATCGATGACGTACTAATATATGATGTGGATTGGCAGGACCATCTACGTCACATAGAGGATTTCTTCAAGGCCATGGTCCAGTCGGGATTGGTGGTCAACCTACATAAATCTGAGTTTGCCAGAACCTCTATCATCTTCTTAGGTCATAAGGTTGGAGGGGGATGGATTGCGCCAAAGGCCAGCAAGATAGAGGCAATAGTCCAGTATCCTACACCAGCTACCAGGAAGGACATCTTGCGTTTCCTTGGTATGGCTGGTTTCTATCGTAAGTTTGTCCCTAACTTTTCCTCCATCGCCGCCCCCCTGACAAATCTTTTGAAGAAGGGGGTGAAACTATTATTGAATGAGAATTGCCAGGAAGCATTTGAGAGTCTAAAGGCAATTCTAATCTCTTCTCCAATCCTCAGGTCCCCGAGTTTTGAGGATAGATTTATCCTGACGATCGACGCTTCTGACTATGGCCTGGGGTCCGTACTATCTCAGACAGATGAAAAGGGGGTAGAACATCCTGTGGCCTACCATTCTAAGAAGTTCACCCCCAGTCAGCTTAACTATTCCGTCATAGAAAAAGAAACGTTGGCCTTAATTAATTCAGTTCAGCACTTTGAGGTATACCTAACAAGTAATGGTCACCCTATATTAGTACGAACTGACCATAATCCTCTAAAGTTTCTGGCTCAGTTTAGGCAAAAGAACCTCAGGCTCACCAGATGGAGTCTACATCTGCAACAATATCCCCTCCAGATCGAGCACATCAAAGGGGTGGATAACGTGGTTGCTGACGCATTGTCTCGCGTCTAGATCCTTGACTAATTTGGTTTGTTTCCTTTGTTTTATAGTAACCCAAACCAAATTCTTTTGGTGGGGAGGTGTTACGGACCCGAATCCAGCGACCGAGCCCGGAGCAGTGACGACCACGCCATCTGTGGGTCGGCTCCCGAAACCCCCTCCGAATGGAAGCCGCCACCTAGTGAGGACGAGATATACTGGCAACAAGGGCTAGTTTCCCGTCCTGATGAGCTCATAACACAGCCACTGCTGACCTCTGGTGAGGTGGCGCTCGGACAGCAACGCCATCTATGGAGTGGATAGGTGGGCGTTTGGGTCTGAGCCGGTAAGTGACGTGCCCTAGAGTGTCCCTGTTACTGATGACGTGTCTGATTACAGAGTTGACCTGGGACTGCTGTAATGGACGTTTGATCAGTCTACCCAAGGCAGCCGTCTTGTCTCCAGGTATTTGCTGCAGCAGCTGTGAGTCGCCCCCCGGATGAACACTGTGGTGTTAACCTGCCTGTGACGTGGCAGCTGAAGGATTGTCGTACCCGGGACTGACTGGTGGAGACGCTTAACCACTGGGGCGTTGTGGCAAGGAGAGTGGTCTGTGGGATCACACGAGGCTCCTGACTAGAGCTTGCTACCCTAGTATCGGTCGTGGAGTGGCCTAACCAGCGCTGCTGATTTGGAACCTGCCAGCTACCGGCTGGACTTGTGGTCGATGGCCTCCACGACGGTGCCCCCAGTGGAACTGTGATTTGGCTGGCCTGTGGCCAGGGTAGACTCAGAGAATCGAAGGATTCGTCGTGAGGCCACACGAGGACCAGGGCCTTAGCATCGTCGAGCACCGTGGAATACTCCGCGTCTTCAGAAGAAGACTAATTTGTAGAGAATAGTGTTTATACCCCTCCCCCTATGTAACCTTTTATATATTATTTATTGGTGGCGGTAATTATATTATTAAGTTTTTGCCTTTATTTCCCTTCCCCTTTTATTTACTTGCGTTACGGATCACATCCCTTGAAAGCCACTACTAGCTTGGGGCCGGATACCCAAACTCTACTTACATCAGAGAAAGAACCCGGTTGCGACCGGAGAGGGCCGTAACAAGGTGGCGTTCTATAATATGCACACATCCTAATAAACTTCTGCACGGATTTCTTGCTCGTTAGTACTGGGTAATCCACGATTGCCTGGATCTTGTCTTGCAACGGGACTTTCTTACCTTGTCCGACCTCATGTCCCAAGTAAATTATTGTTCCCTTAGCCCAGCTACATTAATTTACATTTACAGTTAGATTAGCATGTCGTAACACTGCAAACAATTGTTTCAAACTAGAAATATGGTCTTCCCAACCCTTACTAAAAATCACAATATCATCTAAGTATGCGATTCAATCTGGCACATATTTTAGCAAAGAATTCATCAACTTTTGAAAAGTTGCTTGGGCATTTCTCAGTCCAAATGTCATCACATTAAATTCAAATACTCAGGGGTGTAAAATTCAAATAATCAGGGATGATAAAAGCTGTCACTTCCCTAGCAAAGTTAGTAAGTGGTATCTGGTGATATCCCTTAGATAAGTCTAGTTTTGATATATATTTAGCATGACCAATCTGATCAATGCATTCTTCTAGCAAAGGTAGTGGATATACATCAACTACAGTTACCTTGTTTAGCTTCCTATAGTCCACTACTAACCGCCATTTTCCATCTGGTTTTGGTACTACTAAACACGGTGAACTCCAAGAGCTCTGGCTGGGTCGAATGAAACCATGGTGAAGAAGATAATCAACTTCCTCCTGGATGATACGTCGTTTCTCGGAGGTCACTCGATAAGGGTGTAGCCGAATTGGAGTTACCTCTGTCAGTTGAACACCATGTGTAATGAGAGGTGTCTGAGTGGGGACCTCCGCAAACAAGTTGGAGAACGTCTTCAAAAGGTCGTGGAACTCTGCTCTCTGTTCATCCTGCAAATGACACAACAATTCTTCCCCGGAACTGGAATTAGATAAAAGACGATTACCATCTTCCTCTACAACAATGATCTCCTCAGGGTTTACCTCCTCATGAACACAACAAGCCACAATACTGGGCCCACAATAAGCCTTCAAACGATTCACATGCACAATCATTGACTGACGGTTACGTTTGGGGTTACAGACTTTATAGGTAAGTTCACCGAGACGTTTTACCACTCGATAAGGTCCTACAAATTTGTATGACATAGAAGTCCCCATACGAGGCTTCAAAATCCTTACTAAATCTCCTGATACAAAAACTGAGTTTGGCCTTGAACCGCTTATCATGCCGCTCCTTCATTTCCAGTTGTGTCTTGCCCAGATGTTGTAACGCCAACTCCTTCGTTCGAGACAGCTTGCTCTTCACATCCTTCAGGTATCTTTCACTCTGCCTAGCTGTTACATCTCCCAACATTTTCTCCTGCAACATTTTTAAGGGTACCCTCACCCGATGTCCAAACACAAGATCAAGTGGGGCGCAGCCTAGGGCAGTGTGCAACCCGTCCCTGGCAGCAAATAGTACAAATGGTAAATTGTCATCCCAATGTCTGGGTGAATCTTCCCCGGTTGTTTTTAACATCTGTTTGAGGGTTTGGTGGAACCGCTTGATCCCCCCTTGGCTTTGAGGATGGTAAGGACTAGAGAAGTTATGTTGAAATCCAAAAGAACTACAAAAAGTTTTGAAGGTTTTGGAACAAAAATTGCTCCCATTATCAGTTTGAATGATACTGGGCATACCAAATAATGAAAAAAAAACATTCCAAGTGCTTTATAAGTGTAGAAGCCCTAATGTTATGCAAGACATATGCTTCAGGGAACCTTGTGGTCATACATGGGATAGTAAACATAACATATCTCCTGATTTAGTTCGGGGTAAGGGACCGACACAATCCAACACCACTTGTGTAAAAGGCTCCTCTGGCATTACAATAGGGTGTAAGGGTGCTCGTGGAACAGTCTGGTTAGGTTTACTAACAGCTTGACATACAACACAAATGTAACAATATCTGACCACATCCTTTTTGAGTTTTGGCCAATAGAAAAACTTACATATTTTATGATACATATTGGAAATCCCTTGGTGACCTCCCATAAGGTCATCATGGGTAGCTTGCAATACCTGCTCCCTATACTCCTTGGGTACGATGAACTTGGTCCTAGACACACAACCATATGATAAGGGAGGTTCTGTTGATCTCCATCGTCTCATCAAACATCGATCATTGAAGCAGCAACATCGATCATTGAAGTAGCAACATCGATCATTGAAGTAGCAACCCGTGCTCTCATCCAAGGTATCAATAGTGTCAGCTGCTTCTGTATAACATTCAGCTAGACTGGGATCAGTACTCTGCAACTCACTCAAGGTCTGGGACTCAACAGCTGGAGCGAGCAGGCAAAGAACTGGTACCTGGGCCACCTCTTCCAGACCATCCTCTGGGTCAGAATAAATTAAGGCTTTGGCACCAGCCTCACTCTCGACATCCGCGTGAGCTAAGAATGTATCCTCAAAGTTCACCTACACCTCCCTGTCTGAAGGGGTCCAGGCCTCGAAAACATTCACCTTGGAAGTCACAGGATTTACCTCACCCTGCTTACCCATGGATCTGGTCACAACACAGGCTGGATAGAGGACACCATCATCCACATCCGGTTGAGCCAGCACACAACTAGGGTTAGTAAACATTATAGGACACTCTGTCCATGTAACTTGACACTTGTCAAAATCATTACCCACAATAACATCAACCCCAGGGATGGGCAACTGCTCACTAACTGCTACAGTGCACCAACCTGGTGTAATAGTTGACTTTAGGTAAATTTTATCTAATGGTACACGCTGGACATGACCTCTAATACCTTGCAATAATACTACTTCACCAGTGTCTTCTGTGCTAACATCAGCAAGGGCATGGTGAGAGATTAGAGATTTGGAATCACCAGTGTCCCTCAATAACTGCACAGGCATCCAGCTTCCTCTGGTACAAAGTAAGGTACCCAAATATAGGTACGGTTTAAAGTTAATCATCCAATTGGGCATGACTGGAACAACATTTGAATTAATTGCTTGCAGCCCCCGTCTGATAATCAGACCGGTAGGCCTCTACTTAGGGTGCAAGGAATAACAGGAATTAACCACATGACCTCTCCTCCTGCAATGCGTGCAGTATCTGCCAGTGGTCGAAACAACCGAACCAACTGCAGGTTTAGACACTATATTATTTGAGGGTGACAACCCTGTCTGCTATTTCTCAATCTTTGTCTTTACATGAGAAGAGTTCAGAGGAGTAGGTGAGTTAGCTGGTCTGGCCTGTAAAACATGAGATTTAGGAACATGATAATTACTCTTAGAATTATAAGTATTTGATTGTGCTCGAAAAGGCATCTTAGTGAGTAATTCGTGTTCGTCTGCTAGCTTGGCTAGTTCCATAATGTCATTGGTCTGTTTATGTTCAGCTATAAACAGGCTAATTTCTCTGGTAGACAACCTAAAATCTCAACCTCAAGACAACCATAAAATCTGTCACTATGAGGTTTCTCAAAGTCTCAAAATCTGTTATGAAAAGTGCTTTTACCCATCTATCAAAATTATTAATTTTAACTCTAGCAAATCAGAAATGGTCTGATCATGTGCTCTCTTTATTCCTCTAAATTTCTGTCTATGGGCCTCTGGGATCTGATGGTATGCATTTAAGATGCTCTGTTGAACAAATTTAAAGTCAAAAGAATTAGCGGCAGGAAGAGATGCAAAAATTTCCTGGGCTTTCCCCTTAAATTGTCCCTGCATAATGGCAACCCATTGATCCACAGGCCAATTTATACTGACTGCTAACTTCTGGAAATGCAAAAAGAATATTTCTGGGTCCTCCTGATTGAATTGAGGTAAATCTACCACAGAACTACCTTATTTTTCCTAAAGTTTAAAGAACAATCAGTACTATCTGTATGATTACTAGTGTTACCATGCCTTGCTGCAATTCTCTGTTCCTCTAGTCTGTTATTATTTATTGCTATACTCTGTTGAATTTCCAATTGCTGCTGCCTAACTTCTTCTAGTTGCAACTGAGCTTCCAGTCTTCTGCTCTGTGCTTCTAGTGCCACTTGTTTTTGTTGGTTTTGAGCTTCAATCTCAAGTTGTCTTTGCTGTTTCTGAGCCGCAAGCATCTGCTGCTGAGTCTCCAACTCCAGGTGTTTTTGGCGTTTCTGCATCTCCAACCTCTGTTTCTCTGCTTCTAACTTAGCCATCTCTAACTTAGATTTCATCTCTAACTTTAGAATTGCCACCTGGTCACTTGACTCTTCTTCTAATTCCTCTAACCACTCCTCGTGAAGTTTCTCCCTCCTCCACCAAGTGTGTGACAATGACTCTTACTAGGTGAGCCTTTAACATTCTCCTGGAAACTGCCAGATTTAATTTTTCAGCCATGTACAACAACCCAGACTTCTTCAGGTTTTTAATTTCACCAAAATTTGGATGCTCCACCAATACAGCAAATTGTTCCTCCACTGTCAGCTTAATTAACACAACTAGCAATTACAACAACACTGAAGGTTTGTTTGGCCCCTGGCACCAAGCTGTACACTTACCTCAATCGTGAAGTGTTGAGAAAACATCCACAGGCAGCTCAGAATGAACAGAGAAATGGTACACAGGGTTGGTTAGGTATCACTAGTTAACCACATAGTACCTAGGGAGGCATTACCAATTAATAACTTGCACCACCATTTAGTACATTAAATTATGGGAATTAATTCTCCCGGACATGGGCCCTCATTTTGTTACGACCCTTGACCTCTGGGTATGGTTCCTCTGTTTATGCAGTTGTAAAGAAATATATAATAATACTACTTTGCTTACTAAAAGTGTCTAGGGTAAATAACTCAACTGCTTACTCAACAAAGCAATATACTTAAAGTAAGGGTAACAAAGAACATACAAACATATAAATGGAAATACAGGCAGCCAGAAATATTAATGCACCAGAATACAATAACACAATATCATTATATAAGCACTGATTACTACTTTAAAACTTAAATGGATAGATGGGCATGCAAATAATGGTCTGACCAGGAAATTAGTTATGCTACTAAACAATAAACAAGTACCACAGACTTATCTCCTAACATGTCCACTCAAGCCAGCTCCACCCACGCGACTGGCGTTGCTGGAGCATACACAGCATGGTGTCTACAAGTTACCAACTAAAACCCACATGAAATCTCTAGATACTCTGCTATCAGAAAGTAATACTTAAGAACATAATTATAATTAACTTATATGCCTATAACACTGCTAAGGTGTAAATAAGAAGTTAAGTACGATCAATAAACAGGAATAAATACAGGGGTGAATAAGTGATTGATACACTGCACGCATTACTGGAACATCCCAAACATGGTCATCCCCCCATGAGACACCACGGTCTCCCCACAAAGGAATGAACATGCAATAACATTAACAAAATATTAAATACTGGCACACTAAAGCATGCTACATCTAAATCAAACATATATATACTGGAACACAACTGGATACAATGTTTTATTGAAATAACAGGAAAGAAATAATGGCCATACATATTTATCATGATAAATGTTAGAATCAAATATATGGATTCGTAACAATAGGTAAGGTATCATACACACCTACAGTACATAGTCCAGGAGTATAGGGGGATTTATTGTATACTTGAATGAGGGTAACACGTTGCACTGCCCCAACTATACCCTATATCAGCATTATTTCGTCCATGTCAATCTTCTTGACCTTGGACAACATACTGGAAGTAATCAATGTTAACGATGCACCAGTGTCTCTAAACATAACTACAGGTATCCACTTGTCTACAACTCCAACCATTATAGCATGAATCATGTAAGGGTCAAAATCAGCAAGCCACTATGGCTTACCCTTACAAAAATGTCTCAAAATTATGATCTTGCCTTCTTTTACTCACCACCAAGGCATTTGGTCGTAATTCCGGATGTAACCTGAAACAATGACGAACAACATGTCCTTTCTTGTGACAATAATTACACTGTTTCGCATCAGTCGAACTTGTCGAACCTGATGTAGCTCTACTAAGGTTAACAGTACCCTTAGATTTGTTAGAAGCATAGTCTGCCCTGGCTGTAAGAGCAGACTAAGCATTATAATAACTACTCTTTGACCTCCCAGAATTATCCTGCCTAGAAGTGAATGTTTTAGGTGCCAATGTGAAAATTATTATATTATTATTATACAATGTGAAAATTATTATTAAATTATTATATCAATGTGAAATTATATTATCTTGTTCATCGCCTCATATTCGTCTGCCAACATAGCTAAATCATGAACATCCTTGTAAGAACGTCTACCTGTGGCTAGTGCCATGGCCCATTTTACAGGCAAACAAGACAAAAGTTCTTCAACTAGGATGAGCTGAATAAGGGACAATAAATCATTAGTATTATTTCTGTTCAGACACCTGTCAAAAATTGACTCTTTTACTCGAGCAAAATCTGTGACTGTCTGATCAGGTGCACGCTTGAGACCTCTAAACTTTTGTCTTAGTGCCTCTGCATTGAGTTCATATGCTTGCAAGATCCTCTTTTTAACTCTGGGGAAATGAAAGCTGTCTTCGAAGGGAAGCGAGGCGAAAATCTCTTGTGCCTTCCTGCACAACTGACCTTGCATAATGCTCACCCAAAATTTCTCTGGCCATTTTAAACTAGTAGCTAACTATGAAAAATGACAGAAAAGCAATTCGGAGTCCCTCTCATCAAATCTGGGTAATTCAAACCCTATAGGGAAGTAAAGTCCACTACTGTGTCTACTATTAGAACTTCCCTTAGAACCCTAACTACTGGCAGCAGTTGCAGCTTCTAGCTTTTTCTCCTCAAGCCTAATCTTCGCCTCAGCCAGCTGCTGTTTAATTCTAACAGTCTCTAACTCTACTTCTCTCTGCTTAGTTTCTTCTTCTCTTCGTTTATTTTTTTTCTCTTTGTTTAGTTTCTTCTACACACTTAAACCTTTCTAACTCAACTTGCTTTAGCTGAAGTTCTAACGCCTGCCTTCTTAGTCTGACAGTACTCTCAAACTCATCAGGGTAATTTTCTAATATCTCATCACTTAATAAGCCATCTTCTACTAGAAGCAGAAAAATAATTCTCAATAATTTAGCTTTAGTCATTCTGGGTGCCACTTCTAACTCTAGGGTTTTTTCATACAAATGAACACTGATTTAGTTAAGGTCTTAATCCTAGTTACTGATGGATTCTTCAAGATATCTTTTACTAATTGCTCCATATTAATTAATTAATAAGACACTTTCTACAAAAAAATATTATACCAAAATAGGAATATACTAGATTAGCATTTGACCACCTGCAACAAACATGTACACTTACCTATGTCGTGCAGCGTTGCAAGTGCAGTAATAACTAGGTTCACATAGAACTGCAAGCTAAATCGTACGCAGAAACACAAGTCATCAAAGCATCTTCAAAGAAATGATACCGGAACATTCACTTCAAATAGGCAAAACAAACTAGAAATAAATCATGGATCAGTCTACCGTGTCATACAATAATTATTAATTCTGAACACTAGGATTACAACAATAATGGTCCTGGAACACAGGAGTTACATCATAATGATCCTGAACAACACGAGATACCTGATTAATGATCACAGATTAGGCCCCCACAAAATGTTATGGGCTACGTATTAGAGTCCATCACATTTATATATTATGGATCAAAATCAGTGTCCCAATTTCACTGTTAAGAGACACGGATAAGAGCCTCCTATTAATTGTTAAAAGGGAGTAACCTTCAGCATCACTGGAACACATAGCCTGGCCAAATATCAGTCAATGTTCTAGGGGAGTGAAAGGCTAGCGAATAATATTCCAGTTTACTGGCATTAATATAATTCCACATAGCATTAAAAGAATACCAATCAACTAACTCACACAGAATTACTTTATCCAGCCTCTCAACAAATGGGCATGATCATACAAAAATATCTTGAAACTGCATCAATGAACACTAGCTGACACCAGGACCTTTGCCTGTCGCAGTGGAACACTAGCGCCTATATGCTGCAAATACCAATATAGGGTGGTGATGTCACAACCAGTAACACATGAGGAATGAGGAAACAATATCATATAGAACACCATGACATTACTTAAGTTCCTCAGAATTTCACCTCACAAAGACATATAAAAACCTCTTCCACCTGGTATACATGATGGACAACAGTAGAAATGATCCATGTTAATACATACTGTTACATGATAAATAAGCTAGCAGTCACAGTACACAAATAGGGTCACAAATCTCGAAGAGGAACGCCACAAATGCGCTCGCCTGGAAAGGTCAAGGAGTAGTGACTGCCCAGTGCCAAGCTGCCAGGGGGCAACACTGTATCCAAACTCCATAATCAACTGACCCTCAACTTTCAAATCTCTTTAGCTCATTTACAGATATAACTCACTCATGAACTTCTAATTTAATATACAGCAAAGTAAAGATTATAAGACAACCTTACATAATAAGAATTCAGTACATTAGAGAATTTATCAGGATATAAAAATATGTACACAAAGTTTTCGTATTGGTAAGACATGGTAACGCTGGCGCAAGTCGGTACATCAAAGGGGGAGGAAGGGATGTGGGGAGGGGGGGGGTGTTTAAGGGACGATTCAAGACGTCGGCCAACAATTAATACTTATGTATACAAGGATACAAAATAAAGTAGATATATACAACATGTGTATCAAAAGCTTGTCTAGGCGGTATACATTTCACAGTGTCATAATCACAGTAAATGTCATGACAAGAGGACAATGCAAGGAACAAAACTGAAATGGAAATTACACAGTATACATGTGAGTAATACATCCAAGACCTAAATGTATAAATTCTCCATCATGGTCCACACAATGATACCTATACAGAATTTAATGTAGTGTTACATACAATAAGCATAGAAGGATATTTTTCAAACTCCATGACAATTAGGCTACTGCTATACACTAGACATCTATTATATATCCACAATTACATGGCATACATCTTTGATACAGAATTAATATAGACTTAGTTATATATGGCATACATTGACAATACACAGAGTAAGAATAATATACTGTTACAGAAGATTAAATCCTACTTACAATATTCGTGAAACGAGGCTATCAGCCAGGATATCACTGTATACAATACAATACAACAATACAATTTTATTTAGGTAAGGTACATACATACAATAAATATTTACAAGGATTGTTTGACTTATAGGTAGAGCTAGTACATACAATGCCTAAAGCCACTATTACGCAAAGCGTTTCGGGCATGATAAACTTAAATGACAAGCTTTAAGCACATCATACACCAGCCTCAGTATGATCATACTGGTGTATGCGTGGTCATAACACCCACATACCTGTGTCTTCATGCCTATCATGTCAATACCACATGCCTGTGTCTTCATGCCTATCATGCCAGTCCCACATGTCTGTGTCTTTATGCGTATTATATCAGTTCCACATGCCTGTGTTTTCATGCGTGTCATATCAGTCCCACATGCCTGTGTTTTCATGCGTGTCATATCAGTCCCACATGCCTGTGTCTTCATGTGTATCATATCAGTCCCACATGCCTGTGTCTTCATGTGTATCATATCAGTCCCACATGCCTGTGTCTTCATGCGTATTATATCAGTCCCACATACCTGTGTCTTTATGCGTATTATATCAGTCCCACATGTCTGTGTCTTCATGCGTATCATATCAGTCCCACATCCCTGTGTCTTCATGCGTATCATATCAGTCCCACATATCTGTGTCTTCATGCGTATCATATCAGTCCCGCATGCATTTTTTTACAACTGGTACATATACCTGTGCAATTATGCCTGTTGTATATGACAGTGTCCACAACCTACTCCCACATGTATATGCTCTCATGTCTGTTCCACATATCTGTCCTACATACCTGACACTACATATTTTAGTTAGGCAAGTCTTTTATAACGAAGTTAAATATATTTTAGGAAAGGAAAGACAAGTAATTTTGGAGTAAACTTATACAATACTAGCAGTACCCGGCCACGTGTTGCTGTGGCTCAGCAAAGCATTTGCGTTACTGAGCCACAGCAACCTTCCCTGTCCCCCAGTCCTCCCCACCATTCCCCTCCTCACCCGTCTCCTCGGCCTCCCAACCATTCCCGACTCCCCCATCCCTTCGTCCTCCCCACCATTCCCCACTCCACATCATCCCCTCTTCCTTCCCACCATGCCCCACTCCCCCTGTCCCTTTGTCCTGTCCACCATTCTCCATTTCCCCACCCCCCTCGTCCTCACCATCTCAAACTGCCCCGTCCCCTCGTCTTTCTCCGCCATTACCCCCTCCCTTGTCCCCTCGTCCTCCCCACCATCTCTCATTTCCATCCCCACCATTCCCCACTCCCTCCTCCGACGCCTTCCCAAATGGTCTGAGGTTCCTATCAGAAAATTGGGAACATCAAGTGATCTGACGTTCCCATCACTGAAATATAAGAATACCAGTTAAAAAAATTGAATGAAAATATTAAAAAATAGAAAAATAACTATACTCGCGAAATGAACAATATGGTAAACAACACAGCTCAATTCTAATGCAATTCACACAAAATAATTAGATAAAAATTAAAATAAATAAAAATCTATGAAAATTTGATTTATCAATGCAATCAGAAATATTGAAATGGAATTGTAACATATTTAGTATAGCATGTGTGTGTGTTGCTCTTACATGCAACAGATGGCACTGTTTTTCAAGAAAAAGAATAGTTTTACCTGTCACAGGTGTGGCATCTATACCTATACTTACGAAATGAACGGTATGGTAAACAACACAGCTCAATTCCAACTCAATGTCACCTCAAAATAATTCAATAAAAATTAGAATAAATCGAAATCTTTGAATATAAAATTTGTCAATGCAATCAGAAACATTGAAATGGAATTTGTGACATTTTAGTATAGGGTGCATGTTGCTATTATGTCCAACAGATGGCGCTGTTTTTCAAAAACGCATGTTTTTACCTGTCACAATGGTGGCATCTATATAGTAGGCATTTAAAAATACGCATTTATTCGAATGCAAAGTTGTGTCAAAATTTCAAAGCAATCGGTGATGAACTTTCGGAAATTACAGCGTGTGTTGCTTTTACCTCCAACAGATGGCGTAGCTTAAAAAAAACATGATTTTTCCTGTCAAAGGTGAGGCATGTATATAGTAGATATATAAAAAGATGCGCCTATTCGAATGCAACGTTGTGTCAAAATTTCAAAGCAATCGGTAAAGAGGTTTCGAAGATTTCCCTCACATGGAAAACACCTGAATAACAGTTTTTCAGAAAGAGCATTTTTTTTTTACCGTCACAGATGTGACACCTATATAGTATATGTAAATCCTTGCTCGGATGAGAATGGAATGTTGTGTGAAAATTTCAAAGCAATCGGTGAAGAACCTTTGGAGATTAGCGGTTATGCACAAATGAACATTTCAATTTTTATTTATATAGATTTACTTCATGTTATGCATTATTTGCAACAATTTATGCATGTTTTGCAACAAGTTGTACATTATTTGCAGGAAGTTATACATTGCTAGTTTAATATTATTTGCAACTAGCTGTCCCCGCCACGCGTTGCTGTGGCTCAGTCTGGTTAAATGGAAAAGAAAGAAAAGAGAAAGCACACGTTTCTAATATGTTTAATTTCTCAATGCTTGTGGATATACAATATGTTTTGCTGTTCCATTGTCGGTGGAGATATAGAGATTGTCTGGTTTGCCGACTCAAGAACACGCAATATATAGTTGTCCCTATGAAAAGCAATCTGTGTCTACATATAAACTGCACAATTCTAAAGATTGGCCCTGAGCTTTGTTGATGGTGATTACATACGCCAATCAAATAGGAAATTACAATCTCTTCAATTGAAATTGGCATATCTGTTGGAATCATAGGAATGTGAGGAATGAGGACATCTTCACTTTTGAAAGGTCCTGTCAAGATTGTTGCTTCTGCGACATTGCTGATTAATTTCTTTACTGGAAGGCGCGTGGCGTTGCAAAGCTTTTGCTGATTGAAATTTTGCAACATGATAATTGGTACACAGATTTTCAATTGCCGTACGTGTGATGGTATCCATGGCAGATCGAGTGAATTCAAATATTCTGTTGGATAATTAACCGCTTCATCTGTCTCCTCAACAATGTCGACGGACTTGTATGGAGAAATTACTGGTAATGTTTGAATGAAATATCCTGCAAGCAATATTAATGAGTTCTCAAATGGTCTAATATTTCCACGCAATTCTTGCAATGATCGATTAAGAGCCTCGAGGGATTTTTTGTGGGCCATTGTGCATTCATCCCGAACAGTAAGTTTACATTTCTGCAATACTTTTCCCATGCCGGATGCTTTGGAAAAGTTACACGTGGGAGTTTCAATGACTTGTATGTTCAATGGCAATTTCAAAGGCGAAGTAGCAGTTCTTCCACCTGGTAACAATGTCGCAGCTATTCCGGACGATGCCAGAGCTAAGGTTATGCCATTTTGGGATCGAAATGTTACCAGAATCAATCTAATTCGAAAGGTTTTAGAGGTCCTCCAGGCGCATCTAAGAAGATTACCCCAAACCAATTATTGACAGTTGAAATTATTTGATTGTAAATGCCTTTTTGCTCAAGCGTTAGCTTAAGAATATTTGATTGCACATTCAACAACAGATAACTCGTATTGTAATTTTGTTCACGACGCAATTCTACATCGAACGAAGCAGCAGAAGATCGTTTGGTGATGGAATTTCCAATTGATTTAGAACTTTGCGATTTCTAAGCACAAATCTTCAATCATTATCAAAGCTACGTTGTAGATATCTGCTGTGAAATCCATGTTCATATTTGAATTTTCCTTTGTATTCGAAGGATAATATCTTCAGCTATGTGCGATTTATTTTTCTCTCATAACTCTGTTGGAGATGAAGGAAAGCAGGCGGTCAATATGATTGTAAACAATGAACGAATTTGATTTGGATGTGATGTGTTGGACGGGTCATTAATGCATACATCCCAGTTTCGGTCATTCTCCAATAAATTCAGAGCTTGACACGCACCATGGAAAGTGGCATGTGTTACGCCACTGATAAATCTCAATGGCTGGAAAGACGTTGGACCGGGCTCATTTACACACAGCATGCAAAGAAAGAAGCATTCATCTTGATAGGGATGCACTGTGTACAGTCTGCCTATTGCAGTATATTTGAATATGCAGGTTATCCATCGACTCGCACTCCTTGTTTGCGTCATTCAAATGATGTTCTACTGGCATTCCATGTGTAATACGTATGCACTTCCGAATACAGCAGTGTTTTCGCAAATGCGTCATTTTGACATAACGTGAAGAAAGCAGTTAACGTTGCAGCCGGTGGATTCATAGCTGTTTGTTGCACATTTGCGACTATGAAATAAATGTGTTGTCCCTTTTCTTGATTAAAAAAAAAAAAAAAAAATACTAACAAAATATTTCAATTCAAATGCAGATCAATTGACGCAGCTCAATTTCACCACCAATTGCACTGAAAAATAAGAACAGTTAAAAAAATGAATTGAAAAACAATGAAAAAAGGAACAAATAAGCTATTTCCACGAAATGAACGGTATGGTATCCAATACAGCTCAAATCCAACGCAACGTCACACAAAATTATTAAATAAAAATAAAATAAATAAAAATCTACGAAAATTCAATGTATCAATGCAATCGGAAACATTGATATAAAATTGTAACATATTTTGTATATCGTGTGTTGCTTTTACGTGCAACAGATGGCACTGTTTAAAAAAAAAAAACTGTTTTTTCCTGTCACAGGTGTGGCATCTAAATAGTAGGTATATAAAAAAAACGCACGTATTCGACTGGAACGTTGTGTCAAAATTCCAAAACAATCGCTGAAGAACTTTCTGAGATTACAGCGTGTGTTGCTCTTACATCCTACAGATGGTGCTTTTTAAATAAAAACATGTTTTTTTCCTGTCACAGGTGAGGCATGTATACAGTAGGTATATAAAAACGCTCGTATATTCAAAAACAATGTTGTCTCAAAATTTCAAAGCAACCAACAGGTTGCTACAACCTGTTGGTTGTTGCAACCAACCAGGTTTCTACAAAGCAACAGGTTTCGAAGATTTCCCTCACATGAAAAACACAGCTTTTAAAAAAAAACATGTTTTTCCCGTCACAGACGTGACAATTATATAGTATGTATATAAAAACCTGCTCGGATGCGAATGGAACGTTGGGTGAAAATTTCAAGGCAATTGGTAAAGAACTTTCGGAGATTAGCGATTTTGAACAAAGGAACAATGCCATTTTTATTTATATAGACTAGCTGTACCCGGCCATGCGTTGCTGTGGCTCAGTAACGCATGTGCGTTGCTGAGCCACAGTAACCTTTCCCTGTCCGCTAGACCTCCCAACCATACCCCTTCCCTCGTCCCCTCGTCCTCCCAATCAATCCCATTCCCCCATACTCTTGTCCTCCCCACCATTCCCCACTTCACTGTCCCCTCGTCTTCCCCACGATTACCCACTCCATCGTTCCCTCGTCCTCCCCACCATCTCCCACTCCACCATCCCTCGCCCTTCCTACCATTCCCCCCCTCCCCTGCCCCCCCCCCCTTATTCCCCACCATTGTGCACGTCCCCTGTTCCCTTGTCCTCCCCACCTGTCTCCGTTCCCCCATTGCATCGTCCCCACCATCCCCATCCCCCCGTCCTCCCCAGCATTACCTCCCACCCCAGTCCCCTCATTCACCCAACCATTCCCCACACCCTTCCCTCATCCTCACCACTTCCTCGTCCGATGCATTCGCAAATGATCTGTTCTGATTTTCTTATCACCGGAAAATAGGGAACATCAAATGATCTGATGGGTCCATCACTGAAAAATTAGAAGAACAGTTTAAAAAAACGAAATGAAAAGCAATGCAAAAATAAAAAAATAAACTATACTCACGAAATGATCAGTATGGTAATCAACACAGCTCAATTCCAGTGCAATGGTCAACCCGTTCTCGCAAATTTAATAAGTCAATATTGACTTAATAAATATGTGCATAGGTGACATACTTAACATAATAGATACCCTTAAAAAGATTCATAGAAAACACCGACCTTACCTAACCTTGTTAGTATCTTAAGATAAGCATCTTATTGCTTCGTAATTACAATTATTACCTAACCTATAATAGGTATAGGTTAAGTAATAATTGTAATTACAAAGCAATAAGATGCTTATCTTAAGATACTAACAAGGTTAGGTAAGGTCGGTGTTTTCTATGAATCTTTTTAGGGGTATCTATTATGTTTAGTATATCACCTATGCACGTAGTTAATAAGTCAATATTGACTTTACGAATTTGCGAGAACGGGTTGCAATGGTACACAAAATAATTAAATCAAAATGAAAATAAATCGAAATCTATGAAAATTCAATTTATCAATCCAATCGGAAACATTAAAATTAAATTTAACATATATAGTATTGCGAATGTTGCTCTTACGTGCAACAGATGGCACTGTTTTTTCAAACAAAGCATGTTTTTACCTGTCACAGATGTGGCATCTATATAGTAGGTATATAAAGACTCACGCATATTCGAATGGAACTTTGTGTCAAAATTTCAAGGCAGTTGGTGAAGACGGTTCGGAGATTACAGCGTGTGTTACTCTTACATTCAACAAATGGCGTTGGTTCAAAAAAAAAAAAACAGGATTTTTCCTGTCACAGGTAAGGCGTGTATATAGTAAGTATAAAAAAACACTCGCCTTTTCGAATGTAATGTTGTGTCAAAACTTCAAACCAATCTGTAAAAAGGTTTCCAAGATTTCCTTCACATGAAAAACATAGTCTTTCAAAATAAGCATGTTTTTTCCCGTCACAGACGTGACATCTATATAGTTTGTATAGAAAAACCTGCTCGGATGCAAATGGAACGTTGTGTGAAAATTTCAAAGCAATCAGTGAAGAACTTTGAGAGATTGCAGCGTGTGTTGCTCTTACATCCAATAGATGGTGTTGTTTTTCAAAAAAGCATGTTTTCTCTTGTCACAGGTAAGGCATGTATATGGTAGGTACATAAAAACACGCGCCTCTTCGAATGCAATGTCGTGTCAAAATTTCAAAGCAATCGGAAAAGAGGTTTCGAAGATTTCTCTCACGTGAAAAACTCAGTTTTTTTAAAGCATGTTTCTTTCCATCACAGACGTGACATCAATATAATATGTATATAAAAACCTGCTCTGATAAGAATGGAACATTGTGTGAGAATTTCAAATCAATCGGTGAAGAACTTTCGAAGATTAGCGATTTTCAACGAACGAGCATTTCCATTTTTATTTATATAGATTAGCAGTACCCGGCCACGTGTTGCTGTGGCTCAGCAAAGCATGTGCATTGAGGAACCACAGCAACCTTTCCTATCCCCTAGTCCTCCCCACCATTCCCTCTCATCCATCTCCTCAGCATCCCAACCATTCTCCACTCCACCGCCCCCTTGTGCTCCCCACCATCTCTCACTTCCGTGCCCTCGTGCTCCCCACCATCTCTCACTTCCGTTCCCTCGTCATCCCCACCATTCCCCACTCCCTCGTCCGACGCCTTCCCAAATGGTCTGATGTTCTTATAAAAAAATTGGGACCATCAAGTGATCTGATGTTCCCATCACAGATATATAAGAAAAACAGGTAAAAAATGAAATGAAAATATGAAAAAGTAAAAAAATAGACTATACCCACGAAATGAACGGTATGGTACACAACACAGCTCAATTCCAACACAATGTCACAAAAAATAATACAATAACAAATAAAGTAAATCGAAATCTATGAAAATAAAATTTATCAATGAAATCAGAAACATTCAAATGGAATTTGTGACATATATAGTATAGCGTGCATGTTGCTATTATGTGCAACAGATGGGGCTGTTTTTCAAACGCACATGTTTTTACCTGCCACAGAGGTGGCATCTATATAGTAGGTAAATATAAAGATGCACATATTCGAATGCAATGTAGTGCCAAAATTTCAAAGCAATTGGTAAAGAGGTTTCGAAGATTTCTCTCACGTGAAAAACACATTAGAAACAGTTTTTAAAATAAAAGCATGTTTTTTTCCGTCACAGACGTGACATCAGTATAATCTGTATATAAAAACTTACTCTGATGCGAATGGAACATTGTGTGAAAATTTCAAAGCAATCGATGTAGAACTTTCGGAGATTAGCGATTTTGAACAAACGAACATTTCCATTTTTATTTATATAGATAAGCATACATTATTTACTTCAAATTATACATTGTTTACTTCAAATTATACATTATTTACTCCAAATTATACATTATTTGAGGCAAATTTGAGCATTATTTGGTACAAACTATATTTTTTTGCTGAACAGTGTACATTAGGTTATTTTTTTTTTTTTTTTTTTTTTTTTTTTTTTTTTTTTTTTTTTTTTTTTTTTTTTTTTTTTTTTTTTTTTTTTTTTTTTTATATACACAGAGTTGTTACATTCTTGTACAGCCACTAGTACGCGTAGCGTTTTGGGCAGGTCCCTGGAATACGATCCCCTGCCGCGAAGAATCGTTTTTTCATCCAAGTACACATTTTACTGTTGCGTTAAACAGAGGCTAAAGTTAAGGAATTGCGCCCAGTAAATCCTCCCCGGCCAGGATACGAACCCATGACATAGCGCTCGCGGAATGCCAGGCGAGTGTCTTACCACTACACCACGGAGACTGCTAAATTCATTCATTATATTGCATCCATTATTCATTATATGCATCACATTATACATTACTTTTTCATGTTATACATTATTTGTTTTAAATTATTCATCATTTACTTCAAGATATATATTATTTGTTTTACGTTATACATAATTTGCTTCAAGTTATACATTATTTGCATCACGTTATACATTGTTTCCTTCAGAATATACATTATTTGCTTCACGTTATACATTATTTGCTTGAAGGTAATGTATAACTTGAAGCAAATTATTTGCTTCAAGCTTATGTATAACTTGAAGCAAATAATGTATAACGTAAAACAAATAATGTATAACTTGAAAAAAAAATATGTAACTTGAAACAAATAATATATATCCTGAAGCAAGTAATGAATGACTTGAAGCAAATAATGAATGACTTGAAGCAAATAATGAATGACTTGAAGCAAATAATGAATGACTTGAAGCAAATAATGAATGACTTGAAGCAAATAATGAATGACTTGAAGCAATTAATGTATAACGCGATGAAAATAATATATAACTTTAAACTAATAATGAATAATTTTAAGCAAGTAATTTATAACGTGAAGTAATTAATGTATAATTAAAACAAACTATGTATAACTTGCAGGAAATAATATGTAACCGAAAGTAAATAATATATAACTTGTTGTAAATAATGTAAGTTGCAGCAATTGATGTATAACGTGCTGCAAATAATGTATGACGTGAAGCAAATAATTTACAACGTAAAACAAAAATGTTTATTGGTCTTAGGTTATAATTTATTTCCTTCAAGATATACATTATTAGCTTTTTTGATATACATTTTTTGCTTTATGTTATACATTATTTGCTTTTTGATATACACTTTTTGCTTTATGTTATACATTATTTGTTTCACGTTATACATTATATTGTTTGTTTCAAGTTATAAATTATTTGCCTTGTATTATACATTATTTGCTTTAGGTTATACATCATTTACTTCAAATTATACATTATTTGTTTCAAGGTATTCATTATTTGCTTCAAGTCATAGCTTATTTGCTTCAAGTTGTACATTATTTACTTCAAGTTATACATTATTTTCTTCAAGTTTTCCTGTATTGCATCAAGTTGTACATTATTGCCTCACATTATAGATCATTTGCCTCAAGTTGGTGTCCCTGGTAGTGCAGGTAGGTGGGTTGTAGTTCCTGGAGGATGGTTGGTGTCCCTGGTAGTGCAGGTAGGTGGGTGGTAGTTCCTGGAGGATGGTTGGTCCCTGGTAATGCAGGTAGGTGGGTGGTAGTTCCTGGAGGATGGTTGGTGTCCCTGGTAGTGCAGGTAGGTGGGTGGTAGTTCCTGGAGAATGGTTGGTGTCTTTGGTAGTGCAGATAGGGGGGATGGTAGTTCCTTGAGGATGGTTGGTGCCTCTGGTAGTGCAGGTAGGGGGGGGGGGGGGGTAGTTCCTGGAGGATGGTTGGTGTCCCTGGTAGTGCAGGTAGGTGGGTAGTAGTTCCCGAAGGTTGTTGGTGTCCCTGGTAGTGGATATAAGTAGATATGGTATCGATAGTGTGGTTTATGTCCCAGGTATTCTCGGTACCATGTTGGTATTCTCGGCATCGTGGTTGAAGTTCCTAGCAGCCAAGGTAGATTGTTGGTAGTTCATGTAGGTGCGTGGTGGTCTTAGAGCGGGGTTCGGGGGCTCTGAACGATGGGTTGAAAGGGCATGCAGTGGGAGAGATACAGTGAGGGTAGGCGGGGTCCGGGTTAAAAACTTTGTCTCCTTCACAGGTATTAACGGTGGCTATCTGGTTGACGTACTCACACTCAAAGTAGTGCTGGTCACACGACGTACACTTGGGGAAGAAGCCCACTGACGTACACGTCATTGAATCCTTGCACTCAGGAGTGGCCGTTGTTGTGATTGGCTGGGAAGCATCACACAGTGTGTCACAAACGTCACCGACTACACATTTACTTATTGTATCGTCAAAGCTGTATCCTATAGGGCATGTTCCGTGATTCGTCTCGTCAGCTGGTCCTGCGGTGAAGCATTGGTAGAACTTGTGACAATCGTAGGGGTCTTGAGTAAAAAATTTCCCATTCATGCAAAAAGCAGCACACGGGTCCCTACAGCAGCCGGATGGTGTCGTACCGCAGACCTCTTTATCGCTGTTATAATAAGGAGCGTTTGCGGGACATTCGAAGGGCCCCTGAGGGCTACCGCCCATGCAAATGTAATAGATGCTGCAGTCCTTTGGGTCATTAAACGAGTCCGGTTCTGTGATGCATTGTGTGTTGCAAGTTGGTAGCGTGCAATCATTGTTACATGGTAGGGTACCAGTACAGCCTGCATCTGCTGTGGCACTGGCTGGTACGAAGGATGTAAGAGGCGGACAAAGCACATTGACTGCTTCATTATTGTCTATACAGATGTAATACCGAGTACAGTCGTAAGCATCCGTTACCATAGTGTCCACTTGGCAAATCGGATCACAGCCACGTTGGGCGAGGACCTGGGTGACAGAGCAGCGCCGTCACCCACGCCACCTGCAGCAGACACCCGCCATGTTAATGTTGCTCCTGAAACTATCACTCATAAAACATGTTAAAATATACCTTATATAATAATATATAAACATTACCTTGAACTGGAGATATAATTGGTACAAATCACTTAACCGTTCGAGGAGTATTCAGAGGATTACTAAGACCACCACAATAACTTACTAACCAACTAGCAAGTATACTTTAGTCCAGGACTAAAGTATACAGTGTATATACACCGCGAAGCGGGTTACATTTATCCCTGGCATCATTATGCTCCCTCCCCTCAGAACTATGCAAGAACAGATCCTGCGGTATAATGAAAGAAAAATCTGAATAACAAGGGAACTATGCAGCGAGGACGAATATGTACAACCAATCACATCCTAAGAGGTAAACGGGGCTATGAAAAAAAGGTAAAGGAACTGCATTTTTTGAAGACGGGTGGGGGGAGGGGGGGGGATTCCTATGATATTAAATGCACTGTGTGAAGTCTCGGAGAATCTAATACCCGATATGTTCAATAATTCATACTTGAATGGAGTATTTCCCACACAGTGAAAATTTGTAGTAATTGTCCTCATACAGAAACACAAAGGTAATTTCTGTTCTACAAGTCTCATATCTTGAACGCGCAATAAGATGGTTGAAAGGATCATCCTAAATGTACACTCACACATAATAGGTAGACAAGGGAAAAAGCCAATGGTGATGAAGGAGGCCATTATGTATACTTCATCTACAAGACTGCATTTACAAACCAGGGCATCATCAAACATCACCATGACAAGGTAGGCGAGGAAAAGCGGACAGTAGAGTTAATCAGTAAATTTGTACGCTGAGACAATGTAGTCAATGCCGACAATTTCGGTCGTTATGGCCGAAGAAGGGAATCAGTAATTGGAAGAATTCGTCCGGGATACAAATATGGAGATTCGGGATGAAAACAACAGCGGAGGAACGAAGTTACAAAATTTGCAGCATGAGTGACGGACATCGTCTGAACTGCTACCTGAGGGATTGTCCCCATCTAAAGGACATTAGCAATATGTGATATAATAAATCCCGTATTGAGTTCGGACAGCAGATTTTGTAAAAAACACTGTCCTTAAAAGCTTCACTCACGTTGCACCTGCAAGATACCGAAAACTTTAGGATTGTAAGATGTTATTTCCTTGTTTTACAGTCTCTTCACTTGAGACAGTTAAGTAAGTCCCAGCTGCGTTTGGGTGCCTGTGGCAGGATGAACTATCCAGCTGGTTTTCTTCCTATTGATGGGTGTTGCATATTTCGGTTAGGCGATATGTTCACTCACAGGATGAGTGACGGTGCCCAATACTGTCACTATGGCACCATGTCTACTCACAGGATGAGTGACGCTGCCCAACACTGTCACTATGGCGGTGTGCTCACTCACAGGATGAGGGGCGCTGTCCAATACTGTCCCTATGGCGGTGTGCCCACTCACAGGATGAGTGACGCTGTCCAATACTGTCCCTATGGTGGTGTGCTCACTCACAGGATGAGTGACGCTGCCCAATACTGTCACTATGGCGGTGTGCTCATTCACAGGATGAGTGACGCTGTCCAATACTGTCCCTATGGCGGTGTGCTCACTCACAGGATGAGTGACGCTGCCCAATACTGTCTGAATGGCAGCATGTTCACTAACAGGATGAGTGACGCTGTCCAATACTGTTACTATGGCGGTGTGTTCACTCACAGGATGAGTGACGCTGCCCAATACTCTCAATATGGCGGTATGTCCACTCAGAAAATGAGTGACGCTGCCCAATACTGTCACAATGGCGGTGTGTTCACTCACAGGATGAATGACGCTGCCCAATACTGTCACTATGGCGGTGTGCTCACTCACAGGATGAGTGACGCTGCCCAATACTGTCCCTATGGCGGTGTGCTCACTCACAGGATGAGTGACGCTGTCCAATACTGTCCCTATGGTGGTATGCTCACTCACAGGATGAGTGATGCTGCTCAATACTGTCACAATAACAGCATGTTCACTCACAGGATGAGTGACGCTGCCCAAATCTGTCACTATGGCAGCGTGTTCACTCACAGGATGAGTGATGCTGCCCGATATTGTCACAATAACTGCATGTTCACTCACAGGATGAGTGACGCTGCCCAATACTGTCACTATGACAGCATGTTCACTCACTGGATGAGTGACGCTGCCCAATACTGTCACAATAACAGCATGTTCACTCACAGGAAGAGTGACGCTCCCCAATAAACTCGTCTTCCGGAAAAAAATTAATATAAAATTAAGTACATGCAGGGTACTTCGCCTTTTGTGATTGTCACGTTTAAACTGTCTTTGAATATACGTGTTCAGAGGACATAGTGAGATATGTAAATTATGAGTCAATCATAAAGAATGATTAACACACGCATTTCTGTAGACAGATTAATAAATAATTTTAGCGCTAAAATATAACAAATAATGTTGAATGATTCAAAAGAATCACTTGAGGATATTCTTACCAAAGTCGATTCCAGCAGCAGCGGGTTGGTCATGTTGAAGACGCTGCCCAGCTGAAGGTGGACAGGTGACGGTGGACAGCTGAAGGTAGATAGGTAAAGGTAGTCAGGTGACAGTGGAAAGATGACGGTGAACAGCTTACTGCTCGTCCAGCTGTGTCTCCTTCGGAACCTGCGTTGTTGTGGGCGATAAAGGTGTGCTCTGTGGTAGTGCAAGTGTGTTTTAGAGGGGAATGCAGGTGGGTTGTGGGAGGAGCAGGTTGTGGTGGTTGATTGAAGCTTGTTGTGGGTGCAGGAGTCTACTGCTGCTACTGCTGCCGTGGACCCATTATTTATACTTCAAACCTTATCACTGTGACCAAGTTGAAATACTAATAAGGAATCTGTTGAGGCCAAGCAAATACAAGGAAACAACTCTAACTGATGATATAATGTTGATTAAAGTTTTGTAAAATAAAACAAATCAATATTAATGTATTCAGCATAGTTGCCCGTTATCTTAGTCTCTTTCTGGAGACGATGAGTCACAATAACGTGGATGAAGATATGATGACCAAACCACACCTCAGAAAATTGTGATCCAGGACTGACCGAAAACGTCGTCTTTTCTCAATTTTCTGATGTGGTTTGGTCATCAATGACATTTTCTCACCAGCGTTTAGATTTTCTAGCAGACTCTCTTTGCCACTCATCATCCTATATTTAGCTTGACCAAAATTCAACACACTCTCCCTAGGCCAATAATTTACCCATTTGTTTACTCATGCTTCTATGACACAGTACATATTTCGATTGTGCTGTTTAACTTAAAAAATCATATTTTGTGCTATTGAAAATTCTACCTACACAAGCCGAAATTAGAACCTAAAACAAAACAAAATAAACTAGCCTCTTCTAGGCAAAACTAACATATGCTAGGTCTATATTAATATCACATATATGCATCGTTTCTTGGATGCAGGTTAGGTTACTCTGAAGAGTATTTCCATAAGTACAAAAAGTGAACTTTTTTTATGTTAATATATATATATATATATATATATATATATATATATATATATATATATATATATATATATATATATATATATATATATATATATATATATATATATATATATATATGTCTCATTGAATATGACCGCATATTCTGTATTTACTATCTTTGATTTAGGGCTTCTATCCCTAAATCTAACTATTTTCTTAGCATCAGGGCTTAGCTGAAATAGGAGTTCTCCACAACTCATTTTCGTAATTTCAAGGTGAAGAGAAGAAGTGAATTACTATAGAATGTATTACACTTATTTATACAATTTGCACAACGTTCGAACCTCCATGGTTCATTCTCAAGTGAAAAGAATTTTCAGGTTTGGTTGATTTTATACCCACACTGGGTCAGGTGATAAGACAATAAAGGTGAAAACATGGGGAGATACATAAGGGATAAAGGGGGGGTGAAACATAAGAACAGAGGTAACTGTGGAAGGCCTATTGGACCATACGAGGCAGCTGCTAACTACATACAAAGATTAATCAAGTGTAATTGGCCTGTTATGTTGAACAGTGTCTTCTATGTTGGCATCGTTATGTTCTGGTCTTGTCCTTACTCTCATGGTGGGTAGAGTAAATAGTTCCGTGATTTGGGTGTTCATGGTAGGTTGTTCTATTCTTATGTGAATTGCTTCAAGAATTTGTAATCTTCTTGCACCTTGGGTTTTGTCTATTATACAGGTATTTTTGTTCAACATTTCTCTTGTTAGGTTGATGTCATGGGCTTGTCTCATGTGATTCCTTTGGGGCACCGGATTGAAGATGGCATATCAAACTCCTCGTCAGCTGGGTCGACGTCATACCTATGTACTTAGATTGAAGGATACATCCTTCGTGGGGGCAAGTGTACATGTATACAACGCTTGACTGCTGTAGAGGGTTCTCCATCGGCTTCGGGCTGCTTTTGATAAGGAGTTCGGAAGTCTTCTTGGTTTTGTAGAATATTATCAGGTCTATGTTTTGGTTAGGAGTAATGCTTTTTACTCCTTTACGGATTATTTCTTTCATTATTCTTTCCTCTTTTATATGTTCACTGTGCATGGTTGATTTGTAATATAATTTTATTGGAGGTATTGTGGTTTCTGTTCTGGGTTCAGGATTATACCAACGGTCCAAGTGTCTTCTTATAGCAGCGTTTATTTCCGCGTTGCTATATCCGTTGTTCACCAATACCTGAGTTACTCTTTCAAACTCTCTACTCACGTTGCTTCATTCATAGCAGTGGGTAAGCGCTCGACGAATATAAGCATTGAGAACACTGGCTTTGTATCTTTGGGGGCACTCACTTCTACCGTTCAGGCATAACCCTATGTTGGTGGGCTTAGTATATACGTTGGTGCTTAAAGAGGTTCCTGTTTTTTGTTATTAGTACATCCAAGAATGGCAGACTGTTATTTTCACTATTTTCATGTGTAAATCGGAGTACTGACTCTCTCTCTAGATGGATTTTTAGATCAATTAGATCTGAGTCTTTTACTATTACGAATATTTAATCTATATAACGGCAATATAGATCACATATTCGTAATAGTAAAAGACTCAGATGAACTAATTGATCTAAAAAGCCATCATATTCAGTGTGACGATGTCCGTCACTCATGCTGCAAATTTCGTAACTTCGTTCCTTCGCTGTTGTTTTCATCCCAAATCTCCATATTTGTATCCCGGACGAATTCTTCCAATTACGGATTCCCTTCTTCGGTCTTGTTAATATTGGTCTCCTCCTTCGTTTCTTCCTGAAGTTTCAGCTGTCGTACCTCCTCACGTAGGGAATCCATCTCTGCTCTCAGAGTTCCAACTAGATTCATCAAATCCTTCACTAATCCTTCCATTATTGCTATAATAATGTTACTACAATCGGAGCTCCAGCTAACACAACCTCTCACTGTGACTGCACCATAAGAACACGTTACCTTGTTCTTATGTTCTTATGTATGTTCTTAAGAGGGTTCTCCGTCGGCTTCGGGTTGTTTTTGATAAGGAGTTCGGAAGTCTTCTTGGTTTTGTAGAATATGATCAGGTCTATGTTTTGGTTAGGAGTAATGCTTTATACTCCTTTACGGATTATTTCTTTCATTATTCTTTCCTCTTTTTTTTGTTCACTGTGCATGGTTGATTTGTAATATAATTTTATGGAGGTATTGAGGTTTCTGTTCTAGGTTCACGATTATACCATCGGTCCAAGTGTCTTCTTATAGCAGCGTTATTTCCGTGTTTGCTATATCTGTTGTTCACCAATACCTGTGTTATTCTTTCAAACTCAGTACTCATGTTGCTCCATTTGGAGCAGTGGGTAAGCGCTCGACGAATATAAGCATTGAGAACACTGGCTTTGTATCTTTTTGGGCACTCACTTCTTCCGTTCAGGCATAATCCTATGTTGGTAAGCTTAGTATATATGTTGGTGCTTAAAGAGGTTCCCGTTTTGTTATTAGTACATCCAAGAATGGCAGACTGTTATTTTCACTATTTTCATATGTAAATCGGAGTATTGACTCTCTCTCTCTAGATGGCGTTT